>LNAC01000379.1:837572-864737 GCA_002007465.1 Ailurus styani | reverse complement strand
CCGCATCGGGCTCCCTGCTCGGCGGGGAGCCTGCTTCATCCTCTCTCTGCCTGCCTCTCTGCCTACTTGTGATCTCTCTCTGTCAAATAAATAAAATCTTAAAAAAAAAATCTTAAAAAAAAAAAAGAAATACAAACACTTACATAGAAAGTACTTTCTCCCTGATCTTGTTCTCAACACTAAATATTATTTCATTTAAGCCTCAAGATATCCTATGAAGTAGACATTATCCTCATTTTACAGAAGTTATAGCACAGACAAGTAACTTGTTCAAGGCTAAATAACTAATAAGTGGTTAAACTGGGATTCACGCCCAGGCTGTACTCTTTGCTACCATATTGTATTGCTTCTGTTTGAAGAAAAGGTTGTCTTGTCGTTTTTGTTTTTTTATTTTTTATTTTTTTATTTTTATTTTTTTTTAAAGATTTTATTTATTTATTTGACAGAGAGAGAGAGATTTACAAGTAGGCAGAGAGGCAGGCAGAGAGAGTGGAGGAAGCAGGCTCCCCGCCGAGCAGGGAGCCCGATGCGGGCCTCAATCCCAGCNCACGTGCCCCTGAGGATCACTACCTTTGTGTCTTTAGGATAAATACCCAGTAGTGCGATTGTAGAGCATGTTTTATTCAAATAAAGCAGAGGCTACTTTTATATCCTTTATGCATACATTTAGCTTCCTGGTAAAAATTTGTTGCAATTATAGAAATACAAACNTCATGACCTGAGCCGAAGGCAGAGGCTTTAACCCACTGAGCCACCCAGGCGCCCTCGTTTTTGTTTTTTTAAAACAAGTTTGAAAACCAACCGATCTTTAATAATGAAAATTTAGGGCATTGATTAGTAGTGAGGTTAGGTGACATCAGAAAGCTGTCAGTCTGAAACTGTAATGTTTGTTTTCAGTATTGCATTCAATATTGTTTCACCATTTCACTTTTTAGTAACTAACCTTGTCATTTTCTTAAGATTTTTTTTTTTTAAATTTTTAAAGAGGGAGAGAATGGGTAGTTGGGAGAAGGAGGGAGAGAGAATCTTAAGCAGGCTCCATGTGGGGCTGGATCTCACAAGCCTGAGATCATGGACCTGAGCCAAAATCAAGAGTCATATGTTCAAACAACCGAGACACCCAGGCGCCCCAAACCCTGTAAGTTTCAAGCGGTATTCTGCCACCAGATAGTAGAAGAGAGTTATAGGTCATATGATTCATAAGGCTTGAGGCAGAAATCAAAATCTCTGCATGCCCTTTTTAAATTAAAATTCTCTATTAACAGAAAAACTCTTAATACAACTCTTAATTTTTAAAGACTTCCTTATGGGACAAAAATCACAATGACATTGAGCTCCTGCACACCATGTCATACAAAAAAAAAAAAAAGAAAAAGGGCTGAAAGAATTAACCTACAGAGAGGAGACTTACAGAGATGAGAGAAGTATCTTCAAAAATGTGTGCATCCAGTGATTGTCATGAGTGAGACTTGGATTGCTCTCTTTTGTATTTAAGGGCTGAATTAGAGCTAATACATAAAAATTATAGGGAAAGTAGTTTTTGGCTTAGTGCAAGGGAGGCTTTTAAGAAATGGCTCTTATTTAATGAAGGAAGCTTTTTTTTTTTAAAGATTTTATTTATTCATTTGACACAGAGAGAGAGATCACAAGCAGGCAGAGAGGCAGGCAGAGAGAGAGGAGAGAGGAGAGAGGAGGAAGCAGGCTCCCTGCCGAGCAGAGAGCCCGATGCGGGCCTCGATCCCAGGACGCTGAGATCATGACCTGAGCCAAAAGCAGAGGCTTTAACCCACTGAGCCACCCAGGCGCCCTGAAGGAAACTTTCTAATGAGTGCTCTATTATGACTACAGTATACTTGGGGAAATAAGATGTTCTGAGATGCTTATTAGAGAACCCTTTGTAGATATCTTTTCTTAGCTATTAAATGTACTCATTCAATTTGTTAAAGTTTGGTCCTAGAAGACAGTTGCCTCTTCTGTACACATAGGCACCATTTATTGAATTCTTCTTAAGTCTCAGATCTTATTTAAGCTTTGGTTCACTACTCAGAAATCTTTTCTGTGGTTGATGGCTGCTACTCTCTTTTAGGTGGTCTCTCATTTGTGTTCTACCCTTTGCCTTCTGACTTGAAAAACCCAGATGACTTGGTCTTTAGACCTATGAGAGGTAGAAATCCCATATACTTCCACCAGGAGGAGGGAGAGCATCTAATTCTCTAATTCTAATTCATCTAGAGCTTCCTGGCATCCTACAGAGCAATTGCTCTATAATGGAGGGAGATTGGATTATAAAATGACAGAATCTTGTAATACAAAATGAAAAAGAATATGAAAAAATTTTTTTAGGTTTTTATTTTTTTTATTTTATGTATTTTTATTATTATTATTTTTATTTGCCCCAGGGGTACAGGTCTGTGAATCATCAGGCTTACACATTTCACAGCACTCACCAAAGCACAAACCCTCCCCACTGTCCATAACCCATCCACCCTATCCCTATCCTCCCACCCCCAGTAACCCTCAGTTTGTTTTGTGAGATTAGGAGTCTCTTACGGTTTGTCTCCTTACCCACCCCATCTTGTTTCTAGGTTTTTATTTAAATTCCAGTTAACATACAGTGTTACATTAGTTTCAGGTGTATAATATAACAATTCAGCACTTCCATACATCACCTAGTGTTCATCATAATAAATGTACTCCTTAATCCCTATTGTCTATTTGACCCATACCCCCCTCCTTCCTTCTGGTAGCCATCAGTTTGTTCTCTATAGGTAAGAGCCTGTTTCTTGGTTTGCATCTCTCTCTCTCTCTCTCTTCTTCCCCCACCATTTGCTTGTTTGTTTTGTTTCTTAAATTCCACATATGAGTGAAATCGTAGGGTATTTGTCTTCCTCTGACTCATGTATTTCACTTAGCGTAATAATCTAGCTCCATCCTTGTCAGTGCAAATGACAAGATTTCATTCTTTTTTTATTTTTTTATTTTTATTTTTAATTTTTTTAAAAGATTTTATTTATTTATTTGACAGAGAGAGAGAGATCACAAGTAGGCAGAGAGGCAGGCAGAGAGAGAGGAGGAAGCAGGCTTTCTGCCGAGCAGAGAGCCCGATGTGGGCCTCGATCCCAGGACCCTGAGATCATGACCTGAGCCGAAGGCAGAGGCATTAACCCACTGAGCCTCCCAGGCACCCCTATGCTTCAGTTTTTGATGCTGATTCTGCTGGCTGAGCAGAGAGCCTGATGTGGGGCTCGATCCCTGGATTGAGATCATGACCAGAGCCAAAGGCAGAGGCCTTACCCACTGAGCCACCCAGGCACCCTCATTCTTTTTTTGATAGCTGAGTAATATTCCATTGTATATATATAAACATATACCACATTTTATTTTAAGATTTTATTTGTCAGAGAGAGAGAGCACAAGCAGGCAGACTGGCAGGCAGAGGCAGAGGGAGAAGCAGTCTCCCTGATGAGCAAGGAGCCCGATGTGGGACTCGATCCCAGGACCCTGGGATCATGACCTGAGCCGAAGGCAGCTACTTAACAAACTGAGCCACCCAGGCGTCCCACTACATCTTTACCCATTCATCAATTTATGGACACTAGGGCTGTTTTCATAATTTGGCTATTGTAGAGAGTGCTACTATAAACATTAGTATTCATTCATTTGAATGAATACTTTTGTATTCTATGGGTAAATACTTAGTAGTGTGATTGCTGGACCATAGAGTAGTTCTATTAACTCTTTGAGGAACTTCCATGCTGTTTTCCAGAGTGGCTGCACCAGTTTGCATTCCCACCAACAGTGCACAATGGTTCCTTTTTCTCCACAACCTCACCAGTACCTATTGGTTTTTGGGTTGTCAATTTAGCCATTCTGACAGGTCTGAGGTGATATCTCATTGTAGTTTTGACTTGCGTTTCCCTGATGAGTGATGCTGAGTATCTTTTCATTTGTCTTTTGGTCATCTGTGTATCTTCTTTGGAAAAATGTTTATTCATGTCCAGAATCTGAAAAAAAATTTTTTTAAAAGATTTAATTAATTTATTTGACAGAGAGAGATCACAAGTAGGCAGAGAAGCAGGCAGAGAGAGAGAAGCAGGCTCCCTACTGAGCAGAGAGCCCGATGCGGGGCTTGATCCCAGGACCCTGAGATCATGACCTGAGCCGAAGGCAGAGGCTTAGCCCACTAAGCCACCCAGGCGCCCCAGAATCTGAAAATTTTAAAGCCACAGTGTTGACCTTAGAGTAGCCCATAATAACTTTAAGGCCTTTTCCTTCAGACTCAAGGAAAAGGTTTTATCATTTATCTTGGGAAACATAGTTTTGCTAAAAGGAGAGCAAACTCCAGTAAGAGCTCTTGAAATATGTTCTTCAAGATCATTCTGAGACAGAGGTGAGGTTAAAGATGCTATTTCATCTGCAGTCTGTCCTGTAGTATCAAATATTGCCTCCATTTATAATTTATCAAATTTTACTATTCCATGACAGAAGACCACTTTGATGAAATGCTTAGGAATAGATGGTATCAGGGCGCCTGGGTGGCTCAGTGGGTTAAAGCCGCTGCCTTTGGCTCAGGTCATGATACCAGGGTCCTGGGATCGAGGCCCACTTCGGGCTCTCTGCTCGGCAGGGAGCCTGCTTCCTCCTCTCTCTCTGCCTGCCTCTCTGCCTACTTGTGATCTGATCTCTCTCTCTCTGTGTCAAATAAATAAATAAAATCTTAAAAAAAGTAATAGATAGTATCTTGCACGTCAGCCTTAAATATAGCAAGATTTTAAGCAACTTAGAAATCACTCTTGGAAGTAGGCACCAGTTTATTGATTGAAAAACCTGCAATAATTCTATTTTGTTAAAAATCAAGTCCGGTCCTCCCCCAACCCACCCACGGTTTTCTGTTAAATATTTTCTTTTTATCTCATATGCATGGCTAAATATTATGTCCTCCAGACACATGTTAGGAAGGAGGAGATGTATCATCATTTTTTTTTTAACTAACCACACTAATGAGTCATGGTTAATAAAGACAAATTAATCTTTCAAAGCAGACTCCATTTTTATTGGGGCTTTACCCTAACTATAAACGTTTACATGGAGCTGTTAAGCATCCATCTATCTTTCATATTTGGAGCTCACCCCTTTGTTTCTCTAATCTGGAAGCTTTGGAAGCTGAGAGCAGGTTAGGGAAGAAGCAGCCTAGAGCCCAGTATCTGATTGGCTTAATATCTGATGTTAATATCTTATGTATGATTGGCTCAGTCACTCCTCAATGCATGAAAAATAACAAGAATCCACAGAGAGCTGCTTTCTGGGAGAGATGGCCTTTTTTTTTTTTTAAAAGATTTTATTTATTCATTTGACATAGAGATAGAGATCACAAGTAGGCAGAGAGGCAGGCAGAGAGAGAGGAGAGAGGAGGAAGCAGGCTCCCCGATGAGCAGAGAGCCCGATGTGGGCCTCGATCCCAGTACCCTGGGATCATGACCTGAGCCGAAGGCAGCGGCTTTAACCCACTGAGCCACCCAGGCGCCGCCCCCCCCCTTTTTTTTTTAAATCACTGGTTGCAAACTGAGGCTTATTTAATGCGGGAGGTAGAGTTAGAATAGCTGCTGGTATGCCATTTTTTACATGAATCAGTAGAGAGAAGCCAACTGCTTCTGGACTACTTTCACTCTTTTCCTGCACCTGTGATAAGGAAACCTCTATTAACCCGGATGCCGGGGTGTAGGAGGAAGGAAAGCATGGAAGGTTATGATTAGTGGGATTTTTCAGGATTACTTTTAAATTCTGGTTTTCTCTTTTGGTTGAAACTATTTCTAAAATATTTGAATAAGAATAACTACTGGTAATTGGGGCTCAGCTTGGTCAGTGCTTATCTTATAACTGCCCTGGGTGGTGAGTGGTAAATATATATCCTGATTATAGAGAGGATAAATCTGGAATTTGGAGAGCTTAAGTACGTTTTCCAATTGAATTATTGTTAACTGGTGCTTATGAAGCTATTTTCAAAATCCTGTGATTCATCCTTTTGAAAAGAGAGCACATAACCCCTCAATTGAGTTTTCATAAGTCTGAATTTTTGTCTTTTGAACAACATGAGGTGGATGGAGCAGATCAACACTCACAAACTGTGAGCAGTTCCTCATTTTATTGTAATGGGATTTTAACTTTATTTCTAACTACAGTCAGATGCCAAAGGGATTGTGGAGGAAAGAAGAGCTAGTTTCTGGGAGAGGCTATCTTTCCTCAGCAATGTGAACAGAACAGCTTGTCTGTTTTCTTCTTAATGAGAAATGGCAGGTGAAGTAACTTCTGGAATGCTGGATTTCGGATAAATACCATGAGGATTCTGACCGTAATTCAATTAGGTCAGGCCTGTGAAGCATTTTAGGTTTAAAGATACAGTGTAGAGTGCCTGAGAAGAGTCTGTTGGATGAGGGAGAGTGTTTAAGACGTGCTCTAGAGGGAAAATCTCAAGGAGACTCAACCGTAGGCAGTCGCTGCTGCTTTGCGCGAGCGGTGCATTTTGGTGTCTATCTTTGGTAATTGTGAACCCAGACCAGACCTCTAATCAACTGTCTGTATAATTGGAGAGGAATTCAGATTTTCATTTTGGTATTCGTGGCCATATTATATGTGAAAGCTCTGATAAAACAAAAGGTAAATAAGTCAGGTTAAATTTATTGTGGTTTGCCTAATTATGCATGGAAAGCAATGCATAATTAATAAAAGGGGTCCTGGATGCAGAACTGTATAATGATACTCTTTGAACTTTCAAGTGATTTGTAAATATTAATTTCCATTGATTTCTGCAGTGGAAGTGGTAAATGTTATTTTCATAGATAGGCATAACATGGTAAAATGTCATGAAGGGATCCAGATGTATGTTTCAGAATTGTTTTTTGGACACATGTTTAGCAAGGAAAAAGCAACCAGTAAATTCCTTAGTCAAAGTTAACTATGTGTTTATGGGAAATAGAGGATCAGCATTCTCCAAAGCTGTTCCTTAAGAACAAAACAAAAATATGTCTATTTATTAATGTATTAGTAGTTTATGTAAGCTAAATGCCTATCACCGAGTCTACATATTATAGTCTGGGAGGCAAATATGGCTAGAACATGTTTTTGTGAATGTTCCATTGGAATGGTCATACCATTTTCTTAAGGTGTTATCTATGGCTATTTTCATGGTATAACAGCATAGTCAAGTAGTTTTAATGGACATAGAATGACTTGCTAGTCTTAATATTTATAGTTCCTCTCTGACTACAGAAAATCTTTATGAGCCCTGCTGTATAGTATTTGATAGAAGGATCTGTGCTGAGACGGCATTTGTTTGCTTACCCTTGTAATAATGAATGCTTTATTTCTTAGAGTGAAATTGTATTTGTTTCCAGTACAGTAGACCCTTGAAAAACTGGTTCAAACTGCGTGGGTTCACTTATGTGGATTTCTTTCAATAAATACAGTGTAGGACTGTGGATTATTTGCCTTATGATTTTATGAATGGCATTTTCTTTCCGCTAGCTTTTACTTTATGGTAAGAAACAGTGTGGTGTGCGTGTGTGTGTGTATAATGTTATGTATTCACTGTTTCTGTTATCGGTAAGGCTTCCAGTCAACTGTAGGCTATCAGCAGTCAAATTTTAGAGAGATGAAAGTTATACAGGAGACAACATGGATTTTTGCCACATTTTGGCTCTTATGAATAATGGTTCTGTGAACATTGGTATACAAATATCTGTTCTAGTCCCTGCTTCAAATTCTTTTGGATGTATAGCTGTGAGCAGAATTGTTGGGTCATGTGATAGTTCTATATTTGACCGTTTTAGAATTGGACAAAGTGTTTTTCACAGTGGCTGCACCATTTAACATTCACTTTAGCAATACCCTTATAGTAGGGCTGCAGTTTCTATTTTTCCTCTCCAGAACTTATTTTCCATTTTTTAAAATTACAGCGATCCTAGTAGGGTTAATTTGGTAATCTTTTATTTTATTTTATTTTATTTTTTTAAAAAGATTTTATTAATTTATTTGACATAGAGACACAATGAGAGAGGGAACACAGCAGGGGGAGCTGGAGAGAAGCAGGCTTCCTGTCGAGCAAAGAGCCTGATGTGGGGCTCGATCCCAGGACCCTGGGACCATGACCTGAGCCAAAGGCAGATGCTCAATGACTGAGCCATCCAGGCGTCCCTAATGTGGTATCTTTTAATTTCCATTTTCCTGATGAGTAATGATACTGAGTATCTTTTCATGTGCTTATTGACCATTTGTAAATTTTTATTTTTGGAGAAATGTCTATTTAAATTCTTTGCCCATTTTTGAATCAGGTTTTTTTTGTTGTTGAGTTTTAGGAGTTCAGTTTATTCTGAACATTAATTCATTATCAGATACTAAATTTATAAATATTTTCTCCCATTTAGTAGTTTGAATTTTCATTTTGTTCACAGTGTTCTTTCATGGATAAAGGTTTTAATTTTGATGAAGTCCCATATGTCTATTTTTTTTTACTAGTTGCTTATACTTTTTGTATTATATCCTTGAAGTTATTGCCAAATCCAATGCCAGGAATATTTTCTTCACTGTTTTCTTTTAAGAGATTTATACTTTAAACTCTTGAGCTCAGGTCTTTGACCCATTTTGAGTTAATTTTTGTTTATGAGATTAGCTCCGTTTTCATTCCTTTGCATATGAATATCTAGCTTTCCCTGCAATATCTCTTGAATAGACTGTTTTTCCCCATTGAATAGTTTAGTACCCCTGTTTAAAATCAATTAACCATATATGGGAGAGTTTATTTCTGGCCTTCCTATTTTATCCTATTGGTTTGTTTGTCCTGATGCTAGTATCATAATATTTAATTATTTAGCAATGTTGAGACTTCCTGTCCATAAACATGGGATGCTTTTTCATTGATTTAAGACTTCTTTAATTTCTTTCACTAATATTTTGTAGTCTTATGTATACGTCTTTCAAATAATTGGTTGTATTTATTCCATGAATGTTTCTTTTTTTTTTAAAGATTTTATTTATTTGAGAGAGAGAGAGAGAGAGAGAGAGATTGAGCATGAGAGGGGAGAAGGTCAGAGGGAGAAGCAGACTACCCACAAAGCTGGGAGCCTGATGTGGGACTTGATCCTGGGACTCCGGGATCATGACCTGAGCCAAAGGCAGCTCCTTAACCAACCGATCTACCTAGGCACCCATGTTTATTTCTTTTAGATGGTATTGTAAATGGACATGCTTTCCTAATGTAATTTTTGAATTGTTCATTTTTGGTATACATTTGACTTGAACAACATGGGAGGTTAGGGGTACTGACCTCTATGCATAACTTTTGACTCCTCCAAGAACTTTACTAATTGCTTACTATTGACTGGAGGTCTTGCCAATAACATAAGCAGTTGATATATTTTGTATGTTATATGGCATACTGTATTCTTAAAGCCAGAAGAAAGAAAATGCTATTAAGAAAATTAAAAGGAAATGAAAATACATTTGTAGTGCTAGTATATACTGAAAATATGCCTGTGTAAGTTTCCCTGCACATTTCAAACCCATGTTCAAGTGTCAATAGTATAGCATGTTGATATTGTGTCCTACAACTATGCTGAATTCCTTTATTAGCTCCAGTAGATTTCTCATGGATTCTTTGGGGGTTTCTATATATAAAATATTTCTTTTTAATTTGGATGTCTTTTATGTATTTTTCTTATGTTATATCTCTGGCTGAAAATTCCAGAATATTGTTGACTAACAATAATAAAAGCCAGTATCTTTGTTTTGCTGCTGATCTTAGGAAGAAAGCTCTCTGTCCTTCACCATTAAGTATGATGTTAGCTGTGGGTTTTTCAGAAATACTCTATATGCTGTTAAGCAATTTTTCCTTTAATCTTAGTTTTCTGAATGTTTTAATATGTTTAATATGTTTCATATTAGATTTTGTCAAGTGACTTTTCTGCATTGAAATGATCATGAAATGATCATTTGTTTTCCCTTATTCTATTACTGTAATGTTTTATATTGTTTGATTTTTAAATTTTTTTTTTATGTTGAACCATTCTTGCCTTCCTGGGCTAAATCTCACTTAGTCATAGTGAATAATCCTGTTGGATTCGATACACTGATCTTTCATTGGAGATGTTTGAATTTATGTATGGCATATCAATCTGTGATTCCTTTGTCTTGTGGTGTTTTTATATGTCTTTGGTAGCACAATAATGTAGGCTTTGTAGAATGAATTGTGAATTATTCCCTTTTCTTCTGTTCAGTTTTTGAAAGAGTTGAGAAGTTTTGAGAAAGTTTGTTGTTAATTCTTTTCTTATTTTTTAAGTAGTTTCCATGCCCACTGTGGAGCCCAGTGTGGAGCTTGAACCCATGACTCTGAGATCAAGACCTGAGCAAGATCTGATCAAGTCAGATGCTTAACCAACTGAGCCACCCAGGTGCCCCTGGCAATCTTACTTGAATATTTGGTAGAATTCACCTCTGAATCCATTAAGTCCAGGACTTTTCTTTCTTGGTAGTTTTTTTGATTATTATTATTATTTTCTTTAAAGATTTTATTTATTTATTCGAGAGAGAGAGAGAGAGAGCGAGATCACAAGCAGGCAGAGAGGCAGGCAGAGAGAGAAGAGGAAGCAGGCTTCCTGCTGAACAGGGAGCCCGATGTGGGCCTCAATCCCAGGACCCTGAGATCATGACCTGAGCTGAAGGCAGAGGCTTAACCCACTGAACCACCCAGGTGCCCCAGTTTTGTTTTGTTTTGTTTTGTTTTGTTTTTAAAGATTTTATTTATTTATTTGACACAGAGAGGGAGAGATTACAAGTAGGCAGAGAGGCAGGCAGAGAGACAGGGAGAGGAGGAAGCAGGCTCCCTGCTGAGCAGAGAGCCCCATGCCGGCCTCCAGCTTTAACCCACTGAGCCACCCAGGCGCCCCGCCCCAGTTTTTTGATTATTGATTCAATCTCTTTGTTATAGGTCTGTCGAGATTTTGTATTTCTTCTTGAATTGATTTAGGTATTTTGTATATTTGGAGGAATTTGTCCTTGTTTTCTAGATTATATAATTTGTTGGTGTACATTTTTCATAGTATTCTCTTATAATCACTTTTATCATTGCAAGATCAGTAGTAATGTCCCTATTTTCATTCTGGCTTTAGTTATTTGTGTTTCCTCTTTGTTTTTCTCTATAAGTCTAGCTAAAAGCTTGACAATTTTGTTTACCTTTTCAAAGAATCATCTTTTGGTTCTATCGGTTTGTTTTTATTGGTTTTCTATTCTCTACTTTGTTTATTTCTGCTCGACTTTTTAATTTCTTTTTCTGTATTTGGGTTTAGAGTGTTCTTATTTTTCTAGTTCCTTAAGGTGTAAAGTTAGGGTATTGATTTGGGATTTACTTCTTTTTTAACATAAGCATTTACAGCTGTTAATTTTCCTATTACCAGGACTCTGTGCATCCTGTGTTTTGTGGTGTTGTATTCTTTTTTTTTTTTTTAAAGATTTTATTTATTTATTTGACACAGAGAGAGAAATTACAAGTAGGCAGAGAGGCAGGCAGAGAGACAGGGAGAGGAGGAAGCAGGCTCCCCGCTGAGCAGAGAGCCCGATGCGGGCCTCGATCCCAGGATGCTGAGATCATGACCTGAGCCGAAAGCAGAGGCTTTAACCCACTGAGCCACCCAGGCGCCCTTGTATTCTTGATATATGATAAACTGCCTTCCTCTGTTGGTTTCACTTCCAGCTATTACCCTCAACTAATGTCAGCTGACTGTGGTATTGGTTTTGATAAATGTGTATGTGGATAAATTATATATTCCTTCTTCCGATCCGCTTAAATGTGGTCCCGTTCATAGAGATAGTCTTGGAGACATTTTTGAAGCTCATTCTGACCCTAGTAGAGCTCTTCTTAGCTCTCTCCCTTGTTCGTTCTATTCAACTACTATCTAGTGTACGGTGTAAGTAGTTTCTCTTGTGGATCTACCAACCTTCTCTTAATTTCCTATGACCAGAATATCCCTTGTTTTTCATAGCATGCTTAGGGTTGAAATTCTCCGGTTTATTCCAAATAGAGCTCTCCCCTGGGGAGACCTCTGTAGTCCTCTCTTAAGCAAACCCTTCCCACGCCCCATCACAAGCTCTGTGCCAGTGTCCTGGGCCTGAGGGTGAGACAATAGCCCACTTCTCTTGAAGTGACACTCCAGGTTTTTTAGTTTGGCACTGGGCAAGACTGGTGGCTTCTGGTCATGGGCCTGTGAGCAAGCTGGTTGGAGGTGATTAAAGCACAGTGTACCTCTCCTGTTGTGCCTGGGGTAGAGCTACCATTCTATGGGTGTGGTCTGAACGGAGAAAGGGAGTCCCAGACGTCTCAGCTGCCCTCGCCTAGAATAATCTTTGTGCAACCTGAAGTTGTGGGTGAATGGAGTTCCTACTGAGAAACTGTAGCTCTGTATTGAAAGCTCAGGGAGAGGGAGCTCTGTATTCTTTGCTGCATTCACCAAGAGTGGAGTTTCCATTGTGTTGAGTATGGAGGAAGGATGGGAGAGAGCAGGTCATGGCTCAAATGCTGCAGACTCTTGCTCTTTTAGTAGTTTTTCTTGAGTACATATTTGTGTTTTTACTGAATGGCCTTAGGACAATTTCTCATGGTATCAAATGGTTGGCCTTTATAATTTTCACTGGTTATGGTTATTTCTCTAGAAAGATGGTCACTGTAGCTCCCTTATGATCCCCTTCCTATTACCTGTTCTTTTAACTATATACTCTGTTGCCTTCTGGGGAGGCAGTAGGAATTTTCTTATTTTCCCTTAATAAAAATTAGCAGATGAAATGACTTTTAGTATGTTCGGGATTTCTGGAAAAAAACATGGGAATTCTGATTGTAATAGAAATATTTAAAGCAATTGGCGTTTTCAAAATACTTTTTTGTTCTGTATACATTTGTCTAGTCTCAGTCTTAAGCTATTTTAACACACAAACCACTTAATTTGTTTTCACTGAATTGGTGCATGTTCGTCGTATTGGGATCAGGATTTGCTGCAAGACACAGGAGACCTGAAATATTGGCTTAAACATGACCATTTTTTTCTTATGTAAATTAGATGATTAGATAAGCATTCTGGCAGCCCTGTGATCAACCAGGAAATAGTCTTTTTCTGTGTTTTCCATCTGAATTCTCAACACTTCTACATCATAGTCCAAAAGGGTTGCTCCAGCTATAGACATCATGGATACGTTGTAGCCAGCTGGAAAGAGGAAGTGGTTGGAGGACATTTCTATTTTCATCCTGCTGGACAGAACGACTTTAGTCATGAGGCCAAACCTCGTGGCAGGGCAGTATGAAAAATACACTTTTTTTTTCATTATGACCATGTTACTAGCTACAAAGTAGAGGTTCTACTTTTAAGAAGTAAGTAGAGAAAAAATATTGGGGAAGAACTAGTCACTGCCATGGTCAATACTATAGTCTTTGAACTGGTGTCAGTTTTCTTTTCTGATTAGACTCTCATCAGTCAATTATGACAAAGGAATCCATTTCCCCCACTTTTAGATAGAACATAAATTTGGAACTGAGATTCTTAAAACATTTCATGGCAAGTATAAAATAGTTAATTACTTCAATTCTTCAAAGAGTGGGGCATCCATAAATATCCCAGGGAGAGTTGCCGGATTAATGAGCAGCCAACACATATTTCGTTAGCAACAAATAATTGCCTGGCTCCATTGCAAGTGCACATATGTGTTAGAGGAACAAGATTAATATGCATGAAGCAAGTAGAAAACAATAAAAAAACTGTATTTCTTTGACCTTTGCCAAATGCTGTCATCACTTTATTAACCATTTATATGTATCCTATATCTTATCTTTGAATTTGGGGGGCCACACATGATTCATCGGTTTGACATCTTCAGTACTCAACATAGTGTTTTGTTTTGTTTTTTAAGATTTATTTATTTATTTTAGAGCGAGAACACATGGTCATGAGTTGGGGGGAGGAGCAGAGGGAGAGCATCTTCAAGCAGACCCCCGGTGAGAGTGGAGGTGGTTGTTGTGGCGTGGCTCAACCCAATGACTTGTGAGATCGTGACCTGAATCAAAACCAAGAGTTGTGTGCTCAACCGACTCAGCCATCCAGGTGCCCCTCAACAAAGTGTTTGATACATAGAAAGTGCTTAGTATGTGTTCCAAGTCAAGTCATAGTTCCAGAATCTTCTCTAAGCCTTCTCTTCCTTATTCCTTATATCCAATGCATCAGTAAGTTTGGTTGTTGTAGTTCTAAAATACATCTAGAATTCAGGTTCCTTTCTTCATCTCTATTCTTGACACCCAGACTAAACCAC
Organism: Ailurus styani; assembly: GCA_002007465.1. Taxonomy (NCBI): domain Eukaryota; kingdom Metazoa; phylum Chordata; class Mammalia; order Carnivora; family Ailuridae; genus Ailurus; species Ailurus styani. Next base: position 850,400 of record LNAC01000379.1, on the reverse strand, counting down.
CATTTTTCCTAACACTGGACTTCTGCAGTAGCCTTCTAATTGATTTTCCCATTTTTATTCTTTTTTATAATTGATTTTTTTTCACAGTAGCTAGAATTCTGTTTTAAACATATAAGTCTACTAATGTCACTGCCCTGCTTGAAAATACTCTAATAACATTCAAATATACATAGAATGAAACAGAAACTCCTTACCATAATTTGGCCCCTGGGCACCTCTCCATCTTCATCTTCTACTACTTTTCCCTCACATCCAGCTATAGTGGCTGTCTTTCAGTTTCAAGAACATGCCTAGTTCATTTGCACACTAAGACCTTTGCACTTGGGCTTCCCTCTGCCTCAAATGCTCTTACTGTACCTGTATGTATGTCGGGCCGGCTCTTAGGTCACTTTTTTTTGAACCCATTTGTGACCACACAAACTAAATTAGCCACGTCTCCAATTCAATTTCTGTCATGTCACTTTATCTTTTCTCTCATAGTATTTATCACTATTTGAAAAATTGTTGCTTGTTTATTCATCTGTCCATTACCTCTGTCCCTTTATTACAAATGGGCTCCATGAGACCAAGAACTTTATCTGCCTTGTTCAGTGATGCATCCCTGACACCTCGAAAAAGTGTTTGGTATACAGTAGGTCTTTGATGGACATTTATTGGATATTTAATGAATCAGAATGCATTGGACATTTCTTATAGTATTGCCTATGTTATGTTGTCATGGCTTGGGTTCCCTTGGATGCAGACTCTGATATGGCATTTAGACTATACGGTGTTTATTTAGGAATACCCTTTGGATCAATACCTGTGGAAGGGAAAGGAAGGAAGTAGGAGTGGACAGAAGGAGAATTGAGCTATAATTCAACAGTTAGCCTCTGTTAACCGCAAAAGGAAATCTGGAGCAAGAAGGTCCTTCCGAGTTTTCCTGAGTTGGGCCAGAATGGCCAGGTCCTTACCACTTTATCAGTGTTTGGTTGTGGACTGCTCTAACATGGATCATGACTTTGGGCAAGATGGCTCTTTGCTGAGGTAATCTTCGAAGGGACGAATAGCTGTCTGCACAGTTGCTTCAGCAACTAGAACATTATATATTTCATTGGAGTGCATCCCAGTGTCTACCTCTTGTCTCAGATTTAGTTTTTCAAATATGTTTTGTGTGCAGATTTTCTTTTCAAGATTCTATAGCCTATCTCTTCTTGGAATGAATTTGGAAAACAAAGGTTATTGGTAAAACTTACAACTCCCACAACTGTGGATGATCCCAGGGCTTTCACTGATGCTCATCCTTTCCCTTCCCCGGTCAATTCTAGATTTCCTTCAACCTCAGTATCTCTAGTGTTCTTGGTGTCTTACCTGGGGACCCATATCCTCTCCCCTCAAGGGGGACTTTGGTGATATTTAAATGTGCTCACCTCTGTGTATTCTTTCTACACGCTCCACTCTTTTTAAAATTATGATAAAGCGTCTCGATGGTTAGGTAAGGTCGTATTTGCCCTTTAGCAGGGAGAGTAAAATCACCTGAAAGTGTTTTCTTCACACTGTGGCAGCAGGTGCAGCCTTGGAATTGAAAATCTAAATGTGTCATTGAAACAAATTAATGGTTGATGAATTTTTTATAGAAATGTTTTCAGGTGCTGAACGAGAACTGCCCATGGCCCCTTTCCCAAAATAATAAGTCAGGGAGAAAGTATCCAAACTCTAAACTAGCACTGACAAAATCTGCAAAGCTGAATTTGAGACTTTATTTAAACTCTGACCCTAAGGAAGGCAGAATACCTCAAAAAGGCTTTCACTCACATATTTCTAAATTCTTAAAAATTTGCTCCTCCTGGCCTCTAGTAGCTTTTTTTTTTTTTTAAGATTTATATATTTGACAGAGAGAGAGATCACAAGTAGGCAGAGGCAGGCAGAGAGAGAGGAGGAAGCAGGCTCCTTGCTGAGCAGGGAGCCCGATGCGGGGCTCGATCCCACGACCCTGAGATCATGACCTGAGCCGAAAGCAGAGGCTTTAACCCACTGAGCCACCCAGGCGCCCTCTAGTAGCTTTTTGCTATTTGAAAATTACGACTCTTTTCCTTATAGAAAATTTCCCCATTTCTATTTGGACATTATCGTGTTGCATTTTGTGTGTGTGTGTGTGTGTGTGTGTGTGTGTGTGTGTGTGTGTGTGTGTGTGTGTTATAGAGAGCTTGAACAAGCTCTTTTCTTGTTTTCTAGGTGTCAGCATCATGTGAGCCATAGGAAAAACCAGGGTTACTTAATCGGTGACTTTTTGCTGTTAGTTGCCGGAAAGAAAAGTGGGCCCATGGACAGACTCAAGGCCACCTTAAGGCAGCTTGTATCACATCCTAAATCACCTGTACTTTTTTTGTTCGAATCCCATACATTCTCTAAGTTTTCAGTGAGAATTTCTTGCACTGTGTCTCCTATCCTACCCCACTCCCATCACTGGACACCAGTGGCCTGGATTTCAAAGTTCCTGGCCCGTGTCTTTCCTTTCTCTGTTCCTACCTGTACTTATTCATATCCTCTTAATAAGAGTAATAACCACATGTATTGAGTGCTTATTGTGTTTAGTTACTTTGCAGTGCCTTTACATGTATTTACTCATTTAATCCTCACTGCAACTTAATGAGGTAGGTAGCAGTGATCTCATTTTATAGATGAGTCAGCTATGACAGAGAGTTTATGTTACTTAAGACCATTTATTCATTCACAAATATGCCCTGAGCACTAACTAACTTTCAGGAGCAACTCTGTATATTGGGAACATGATTGTGAACAAAGCAGATGATAGTTCATGTCCTAATTTATCTTATATTCCATTGTATACATTTGGAGATAGACAGTAAACAGAAAAATCACATTTATTGTGAGAGGAAAATAGTAGAGGGAAGGCCTATCAAAGCCTGGGATGGAAGGTATACTTATAGTATTAAATAGGGGTAGGCTAGGTCTCATTGATAATGATATTTGAATAATACTTGAGTCATAGAAGGATCTGTGTAGATATGTGGGATAAGGGTAAACAAAAAATACAAAGAAGCTGAGGTGGAATCTTGCTTGGTTTATTGAAGGAAGAGTGAGGCAGCCGCCATAGTTAACATGAAGACAGATGAAGACTAGTGAGAGGTAAGTTCAGAGGGGTATTAGTGAAGTCAAAGGGCCCTTAGTAGGCCGTTGTAAAGATTTTAGCTTTTACCTGCGTGAGAAGGTCATAGGAGGTCATAGGAGGGTTTTGAGCTGAGGAAGGATATGATCTGGTGTACATTTTTTTTTGTTTGTTTGGTGTACATTTTAATAAGATCCCTAGCTACTGTTTTGAGAACTGACTATAGGGGGTCAGTGACATGAGCAGGTAGGTCAGTTGGAGGCTCTCATAAATAATTCTTGTAAGAAATGATGGTGACCTAAACCAGAGTGGTGATGGTATAGGACTCGAGAAGTGGTTGAATTTTGGAGATATTATTAAAGTAGACCAGTGGAATTTGCTACCCAACGGGATTGGGATATGAAAGAAAAGTAGGAGTCAAAAATGACTTCAATGTTTTTGGCCTCAACAGTTGGGAATTTCTAACAATTGAAATGGAAGTGATGGTGGCATGAGCAGGTTTGAGAAAGAGGAGCCAGAGTCTGGTTAGGTTTTAGAGGCTTAGCAGATAGTGAAGTGGGAGGTATTATGGAATCGAGTGTGTATATATATATGGAATTCAGGGGAGGTGCACTGGGTAGAATTATAAATTTGGGGGATAAAATTGATTCAATGCGACGAGACTGAATGAGTTCAGCAAGGGTCTGTATATATAGAAGGAGAGGAGAAAAAAGTTCAGAAGTGAGTCCTGGGGCATTTAAGCATATAGAAATTGGGAAGGGGAAGGAGAGGCAAAACAGGAAACTAAGAAGGAGAAATCAGTGCGGAAGGAGGAAAACCGAGTGTGTTGCTCTGAAATCCAGGAAAGAAGGTATTTTCTGGAGCAGATTTTAGGGAATCCATACAAATAGGAAGTGATACAGATTCACACATATTAACTTAAGCAGCCATGTTCAGAGCTCATGCTCTTGATCATTATCAGGTGTATTTTTTTCTTTTTCCTTTTAAAGATTTTATTTATTTATTTGACAGAGAGAGAGCACACAAGTAGGCAGAGTGGCAGGCAGAGGGAGATGGAGAAGCAGGCTCCCCGCTGAGCAGAGAGCCCGATGTTGGGCTCAACCCCAGGACCCTGGGATCATGACCGAGCTGAAGGTGAATGCTTAACCAACTGAGCCTCCCAGATGCCCCAGGTGTATTTTTTTCAACAGATTATGTCAGGCCCTTTCCTCATAAAGATTTTACTATGTCCATTGTCCTCAAATAAGATGAGAATCATTGTCTTAATGTATTAGTAATATGGGAAACTTGAGCCACCATTTAAAAGCCAGTGTGGCCCACAGCTAACATAATACTCTGGTGAAAAGCCAAATGCTTTTCTTGTAAGATCAGGAACAAGGATGCCCACTCACTTTTATTCAACGTGGTTTTGGAAGTCCTATCCACAGTTATTAGGCATGACAAAGAAATAAAAGGCATCCAAAGAGGAATGAATGACAGATGACATGGGATTATATATAGAAAACTAACGATTCCACCAAAAAACTATTAGAACTAATAAATGAATTAAGTAAAATCACAGGATGCAGAATTAGCATACAGAAGTCTTTTGCATTTCTATATACCTTAATAATGAGCTATCAGAAAGAGAAATTAAGAAAATGATCTCATTTACGATTGCATCAAAAAGAATAAAATATCCAGGCATATTGGTGCAGGAGGTGAAGGATTTATACTCTGAAAATTATAGGGCATTGAGTAAAAATACTGGAGACAACACAAATAAATGAGAAGATTACATACATGCTCATGGATTGGAAGAATTATTATTGTTAAAATGTCCATATTACCCAGATTCAATGCATTTCTCATCAAAGTACCAATAGCATTTTTCACAGAACTAGGACAAAGCATCTTACAATTTGTGGAACACTACCAAAGACCCTAAATAGCCAAAGCCATCTTGAGAAAGAAGAACAAAGCTAGGAGATATAATTTTTCTTGAATTCAACTAATACTATAAAGCCACATTAATCAAAAAGGTGTGGTGCTGGTTGGAAAACAGACATAAAGATCAACGGAATAGAATAGGTGCCTAGAAATAAACCCACACATATCTGGTCAATTTGTCTATGACAAAGAGGCAAGAATATACAATGAGGAAAAGATTATACAAGGAAAAGAATATACAATTGGAAAAAGTAGATAGCTCCATGCAAAAGGATGAAAATAGAGTACTATCTTATATACAAAAATAAATTAAAAATTGATCAAAGTCTTGAGTGTAAGATCTGAGACCATCAAATAAATTCTACATGGGTTATAATCCTGGGCGCCTGGGTGGCTCAGTGGGTTAAAGCCTCTGCCTTCAGCTCAGGTCTTGATCTCAGGGTCCTGGGATCGAGGCCCACATTGGGCTCTCTGCTCGGCGGAGAGCCTGCTTCCTCTTCTCTCTCTGCCTGCCTCTCTGCCTACTTGTGATCTCTCTCTCTGTCAAATAAATAAATAAAATCTTTAAAAAAAAATTCTACATGGGTTATAATCCTGATTGTAAATCCTGAAACTATAAAACTACTAGAATAGAACATAAGCAGTAAGCTCTTATGACATTGGTCTTAGCAATAATTTCTTAGACCAGTTTCTGCAGGCAAGGGCAGATTGCTAGGGTGGGTAGGATTTACTGATAAGAAAATAAGAGAGGAAGCAGGCTTCCTGACTGGGATTTTCTATGAAATTTTTCTACATTATTTTGGTTATGATAGAGTTGATAAAAAGAATAGTGGTTTCGAAATTGGGATTCATGGGTACCTGGGTGCCTCAGTTATTAAGCGTCTGCCTTCTGCTCAGGTCATGAGCCCGGGGTCCTGGGATCGAGTCTCACATCAGGTTCCCTGGTCATCAGGGAGCTTGTTTTTCCTTTTGGCTCTGCCTGCTGTGCTCCCCCTGTTTGTGCTCTCTCTCTGACAAATAAAATCTTAAAAGAGAGAGAAAATGGGTAGGGGCCTTGAATAGACATTTTTTTTTAAAGAAGATCTACAGATGAACAACAGAGATGTGAACTGATGTGCAACATCACCAATCACTAGGATAATGTAAATGAAAATCACAATGAGAGATCACCTCATGCCTGCCAGAATGAGTCAAAAAGACAAGGAATACCAAGTGTTGGTGAAGAAGATGTGTGGAGTAAAGGGAAACTTTGTACACTGTTAGTGGGAACGTAAGTTGGTACAGCCACTGTGGCAAACAGTATGGAGGTTCCCAAAAAATTCAAAATAGAGCTACCATATGATCCAGAGAATCCAGTTTTGGGTATTTATCTCAAGAAAGTGAAACTAAAAACTCAAAGTGATATGCACCCCTATGTTCATTGCAGGATAGTTTATAATAGCCAATATATGAAAGCCATGTTAGTGTCCATCCATAGATTCATGGATAAAGACAACACTGGAATATTACTAAACCATAAAAAGAATGAAATCTTGCCATTTGTGACAACACGGATAAACCTAGAGGGTACTATGCTAAGCGAAGTAAGTGAGATAGAGCAACACAAATACGGTATGATTTTGCTTAATATGTGGAATCTAAAATGTAAAGAAATGAACAAGAGAGACTCATAGATACATGAAATATAATAATAAATATATTTATATTTTGCCTTGTCAAATGTCACACTATTTTGGTGAGTGCTTTCTCTCATAAAATTTTATTCTATATTTTGTGTCTTCCAAAGTAATTTATAAACAGCTCTTGGTTAAGTGCCCAGACTTTTACTTCTTCGTGTTCTAAGTGCTTAATAAATCCCCTTTTGCCAGTTAGAGGACAACACACCTTTGAACAGAGGTTGTACTCTCCAAAACACATTTTGGGTGTATGTTCTGTCATGGTAATAGACTTTTCCAGAATATGATACTCATAATTTTTTTTGTTTTGAATTTGAATCATAATAGAAATTTTGTGATGTTTATATAGTTAAGGAACATAAAGAAGTAGAATTTATGTTTCTCAATTATATGGCTGATTTGTATAATATTTTGTGTATTTTAATCTTTAGGATGGTTACAAAATTGTCTTATTTTAGGTTGCTGTTTCACTGTAATGCACACATGTTGAGTAGAGGTGGAGACGGGCTTTTGAACTTGCTGATTCTTTGCTATGGTCTCTGATCAAAATCTCAAGTACTGCATGTTTTTTGATGTATCCAAATTCCACAGCCTGTCCTTGATTCCCAGTTTGTGTCAGTGCATGAAGGTTATTCATATACATGTGCTCTAGCAGGTAATGGAGTGTCGATCTCAGCAGATGCCAATTAGAAATTCCTGGGCCAACTGGGCCCTGCAGGCATCCAATCTTGCATAATATAAAATTGTAATCATTTGGATGGATCAACCCAAGTTCCAGAGCCATAAATCTAGTTAGAAACACCTTCTCAGTACCAGATGGCCACTTCTGGAAAGGCAATGGAGAAACTCCTGTGATGACCAGAGAGCAATCCATAGTCCTTCTGAGGAAGATGTTAGTTATGTGATCCATAGAATTCCCACGAGATAATAATGACAAAAAATTGATGTTTTTAAACTAGCATCTGTAAAGTTATTGGTTATCAGTAGTGTCTTTATGCATAACGGGATTTAGTGGAAACTATGAAAGGCAACTTCCTGAGTTCTAAACCTCCCCACTGTGGTTCCTTTGATGCCTGCATTGTTGTCAGTTTTGAGTCATGACTTGGGTGGTTGGGTTACTGCTGCTTTGGGGACTTTAGTTGATTATGTACATAGTGCTTTGAAGGGCAACACTTAGCAACATTTTCAGTCCTGGCCGCCTTTGCATGGTTTTTGTTGCTGTTGTTGCTTTTAATTAGACATTTATTTTGGCAAACAGGTAGAGGATGTCTGAGGAAATGTGGTACTGAATAGGGACTTATTCTGGAACAAGAAGAATATGTCTTAGTGTTTATGTTACTTAGCACTGGCAGCTCCTGCTTAGAAAAGTAGAAAGAGTCCTAGACTGGGAGTTGGAAAACTGCGGTTTCTTTCAAGTGCCATTTCTGCCACTAATTAGCATTGTGACCTCCAGCAAATCCCTTTGTTCCTCCGGGGTCATGTTTTCCTTTTTGAAAAATGAGTGAATTTAGACTAGGGATTCTCAAACTCGAAGATGTGTGAGTGAGAACTGTGCAAAGGAATGTGTTAAAAATGCAGATTTTTTGGTTGTCATTCATTTCTTTATCCTTTATTCAGTAAGTTCAGATGAGGTCAAGGAATCTTGGTATTAAGAAGTAACTTGAAGAGTCTGTATAGTTTAAGGGTCATTCTTTGAGAAACTAGATTAAATGAGTTCTGAGGTCTTTTCCAGCTCTACAAATTCTTTCTAGTGGCTTTACCTTTGTTTTGTAACAAACCGTTTGTATGCCTTCATTTTCCATCTCTCTTCCACTTTCTCTGTTCATATTCTTCCCTCTCCTCCCATCCTTTCCCTTGGCCCACCCCCTCACCCACAAGGCATTATTTGGCTCCAGTGGGGATGGGAATGATTCAGTGAGCACTGACTCTGAAAGTACTTACTACATGGTATCTCTCCTGGCAATTGGTGAGAGACAGGGACAGCTAAGCCTTGTTCTTGTGTGGATAAATACTATATTTATGTGTGACATGTGTGATGTGTGTCATGTGTGACAGATGGGATGCATGTTTTGAGAGAGCTATGGACTTGGTGGGGTGGGGTGAGTCACAGAGGAGCAGAGGACAGAGTTTGAGGGACTTCTGATGTGTGTGTACTAAATGCCCCCGGTCTTTTATCTTCTGACTTGTGATCTGACTTCTGACCTTCTGACTTGTACTTGGAAGGGCAGATCGAACACAAGTAGTAAGAGATGCTATTCATATCTGAGGTGGCCAATCAAATCAGTCTCAGACCCATTTGTTCTCAGTCTGGTGCACATTAGAATCCCCTGAGTAGCCTATAAGAATAAACATCCTGACCATGATATAGACTAAATAAATTCAAGTCTCTGAGAGTGGATGTTGGCATCAGCTTCTTTTAAAAAATATACCGTGGGTGGCTCAATGGGTTAGGCCTCTGCCTTCTGCTCAGGTCATGATCTCAGGGTCCTGGGATGAAGTCCTGCATCGGGCTCCCTGCTCGGCAAGGAGCCTGCTTCCTCCTCTCTCTCTGGCTGCCTCTCTGCCTACTTGTGATCTCTCTCTTTCTGTCAAATAAATAAATAAATAAATAAATAAAATCTTTAAAGATATACCAGGTGATTGTAATGTGTAACCAAAGTTGAGAACCACTGCTATAGGAACTTACTGGTAGAAATGAGAGCTAAGACTTAAAGAACTGATCTTCTAGTAATTTGATAAGCTGCAGATTAGTACTGTCCTGGTAAAGTAGGCCTGAGAGTTTGTTTTTGATGTTCCCTCCCTCCCTCTATCCTGATCTGTGGGTTTTAACTTCACTTACAAAGCATGTGCCTATAATGCCAACTTCACTCTACATACCTAGACTCTCTTGCCTGGGTGTCCTTTTACTTATGCTCAGTTATCTGTACCCACTAGTGGTATATATACTCAGTTTTATTGTTTGCATAATGATGGATTTGCTTTAAAGAAATCAAGAGGGTTTTGGCCTTTGTTGTAGTTGGAGGCTTTGAGTCCACTTGCTGATACTGTCTCTCAGTTTTAGCTTTTGCATGTCCTACGAATTCTAGCAATAAAAACTAACTATGTTGAGTTAATATGGCTACGGCCAGAGAGGGTGGTTCTGGGAGGGGCTGTTTGCAGGAACCCCAGGTGTGGGGTCGCAGGGCTCTCAATCAGTTCTAAGCCAGCGGTGAAGCCTGTAGTGGACCCTCTGGAAAAAGCAGCTTTTAATCCAGTGTTCACCACCTGGAGCCCCCACCTTCTGGAGCTCGTAGCCGTAGCCAGGAAAGAGCAGGGTTGGGGGACAACATGGCCCTCTCCTGAGTTGCGAGTTACAAAGACTCCGCATCATGTAGAACCACTTGTTGAGTACTGCAGTGGCTAGGTTGTGCTTTCCGCCTCCACTCAGAATGGGCTATTAAAAAGCACTTTTACAGCACCAAAAATGTGGCGGCCTATGAGAGTAAAGGATGAGTACTGGTAGAACGATGCTTAGAGGCAGGAATCAGCTTCATGGTGTACCAATCCACTCCTTGGGAGGCAGCCGCGGATTCCATGAAATGACTCCAGAGGTCTCTGACAGAAGGTGGTATGTTGCAGGAGCCTCAGAGAGTCTATGAATGAAATAGAAGCATTGTTCCAAATGTGTAAATATAAAGCTTTGAGCTGTAACATCCTTCAGGCTAGAGCATCTGGAAGCACAGCCAGCTTGGAAGTTTTATACAATCGTGTTAACAGTGGAATGTTATTACAAATTATGGTCACCCCTTCCTCCTTTTGAGTGTGTGTGTATGTATGTGCGCGCATGCGTGCGTGTGTGTGATTTAATCGAGCTAAGTTCTTCTCTTGGACATGAAAGAAGTATCTGAGAAAAGCTGTTGTCAATTATAATTAACTTTTGAAGGACAAATTAAATGCTGTTTAGAAGTTAAATAATAAATGCGTTCTATGAACAACAATAAAAAACCCCCAAATATGTGAAATGAGAATCTTCTTTGATTTAGCTTGAGTCTCAATTCATTTTCTTCTAAGGCTCATTTCTAGTTACCCACCAAGCCACTGTGGTCTATATTGATTGGTATCCTTTCATATGATGCTATTGAGCATGGCCCTTTATATCTTGTCTTTGGAAACCACAGGATCTCTGGCATGCTCCGTTTCTTTTCTTGCTTCCAGCAGTGATGTGGTCAGAAGATTTTCTTTCCTTTCTGGTAAAGATTATGTAAACAGTTTGCATTACACAATGAGCTTTTGAATCCATTCTTTCATTTGATCCCTACAGCAAATCTGTGCAGTAGTCCTGGCCTGAGGTCTTAGCAGTATTTTTTAAAAGACAGGAGATTGCATGGCAGAAGGAAGTCACCTGTCCCACATTTTTATATTCAGAACTCAATCTATTTTCTGCACAGCACATACCATCCCTCCCTATCATTCATATTGTTTGCTTATTTGCTCGATTATCATCTGTCTTCACTGCCACTAGAATGCAAATGAAATATTAATGGGGGTCTTCCCTGTCATGTTCAGGTCTATATCCCCAGAGACTAGATCAGTGCATGGCATATAGTAAATGTTTTGTTCAATCTTTTTTTTTTTTAAAGATTTTATTTATTTATTTGACAGAGAGGGATTACAAGTAGGCAGAGAGGAGAGGAAGCAGGCTCCCTGCTGAGCAGAGAGCCCGATGCAGGCCTCGATCCCAGGACCCTGAGATCATGACCTGAGCCGAAGGCAGAGGCTTTAACCCACTGAGCCACCCAGGCGCCCTGTTTTGTTCAATCTTGAAGACTCCATCTTCATGTCACACTCTTCTTTTGCCAGTGTTCAAAGAGATAGACAGAAAAATGCACAAATGGTCACGCAGGTAGGAATTAGTGGAGCCTGGACCAGAATCTGGGTTGTTTATTTCTCAGTAGATTTGTGTTACTTTATTTTTGGACCCTGGCAGACCCAATGCAGTGCTGTGTTTCAGAAAGATCTTGAATGTCGATCTGTATGCTCTAAGGCCCCTGACAGAACCAGCCTTCTTGCAAAGTTCTGGAGTGGGGAAAGTTTGTCATTTTTGTCTATATACCCACCTCCCTTTTTCCCTGAGCTGAATCTCATCTAGTCTGCACTCTCTAGATGCTTAGTGCCCCCACCCTGGGCTTCACCCTAACCGGCACCTCAGTGTTCAAGAGCTTTCCAGATCCCTTCTCTCAAATTTTCTTTGTCCTCTAACCCACTCTTAGTGGCCACTGATGTTAGTTGCTAGCTGGATGGGGTCACCTTATCTCTTCGAGTCTCAATTTTCTTCCCAAATAACAAGGATAATGCTTCCTTATTATGTCATTTGTGTGATATGAACATATAATGGATCAATGGGTACATTATAAAGCATTTTACAAATTATGTTTTACTAGGTTTTTCTAGGAATTTGCTTAATATAGCAAACAAGTTCCTTTAGGACCCTAAGGTTTTCAGTAATGGTTTTGAGCTACATTTTCTGAGTTACCCAGTTAAATTTTAATAAAGATATTTAATACCTTTAACCTAAAAGAGTAATTCCCGTGATGGGAATTTTAAGAATCTTGAAGGCTTGTGAGGAACTGATTTTTATGTGGGGTTGGAGGAAGGAAAGATTTTTAGTTCTTTACTGTTTACTTTCTTTCTTTGTAACATGGTTCACCTTAACTCTTTATTCCTCCTTTGTAACTTCTACTTCTGGTGAGTTAAGGATATTGGTCAGGATTGTGAGTTCCTTATGACGGCTGGCTTGGCCTGAAATGATTTGAATTGATCCTAACTATTCAGATTCCATGTGATTTACTTCCAGAACGATTCTCACGACAAGTCTCCCATTTTGGAGCTCATTAGGCAACGGATCTCTACTGTGCAGGTAAAGTTGAATTTAGACAAAGTGTTCTTTTGCTTGTCGGTGTTCTGTGATTGGGGGACCAATTCCGGTGAGGTGAAAGGTGAGGGTTAAATAGTGCTCTGAAGCCCGCATTTTAAAAAGCTGGGGCCAGGGCGCCTGGGTGGCTCAGTGGGTTAAAGCCTCTGCTTTCGGCTCAGGTCATGATCTCAGCGTCCTGGGATCGAGGCCCGCATCAGGCT
>LNAC01000379.1:786845-837495 GCA_002007465.1 Ailurus styani | reverse complement strand
AAAAAAAAAAAAATTTTAAAAAAAAAAAAAAAAAAAAAAAAAAATAAAAAAAAAAAAAAAAAGCTGGGGCCAAATCAGAAGGTTTCTGATTCATATGGAAACTTGCCCCAAGGGACCCTTTTGTCAAAACCTGTCAACATGAGGCTTTTGCAGAGTTGTGAGACCCTGCCATTGGTGTCTTTCTAGGCATTTTCTTGTCAGAGCCATCATTCCAGAAAATTATAGAGTGTGGATTGAAACTAAGATTATAGGTTTAAACAGCCCTTGCCTCTCTCCAACTAGGGACAGCCTAAGCAATGCCCAGAAGCTAAATTTGGTCTCAGTCATTATGAAAATTGAAAGTAATGCTTTACAATTAAGAGTTTGAAAACAGCCTTTAATTTAACTTCCATGAAACAGTGATGGGGTGGCAGGGTGTGATGGCTAAGGGCTCAAGGGGGACCTGTATTAAAGATGAATAGAGGCTTTTAAAGCTTTGTTACTAGTTTCCACATGGTTCAAGGGTCTTTGCCATCTCAGAGTGCTGAGATTGGTTGGTTGTTTCTGGTCCTGTGAAATGGAGTATTCAACATCGTTTTAGCCCTAATCCTGAGAATTAGTGCCTAGAAAGGCGAAATGGATGCTAGGATTTTAGATAGGTAAGGTGGACTTTAAATAAATGGACCTTAGAAATAAAGAAGTAAAAGAGACTGAATTTAAGAGTTAGGGGTATTTTGGAAGGACCGAAGAAATTGAAAATAAAGATAGAAACCCATGTTTTAGCCTGAAATGTAAAATGAAACGAATAGTTAACATAGAGTGCAGATGGGACCAAATTGGAAAAGAAAAGCGTAACACAACACAACCAAACATTGGAATATGTCCTGTAACTCCCCATTCAGAGGGAGAATTTCAGCTGCACAAGAAATCAGAGCAATCCTGGACCTCCTAATCTCTCCCTCATTTGGAAGAGCCAGGCTAAAGGGGGACCTTAGCAAGACTTGATGATGTAGAGAACATCCTTCTGCGGAGGTGCTTGTCCGAGCCTGGCCATTCGCGGAGACCATTCACCAGATAAAGGAAGTAGAGTCAAAGCTCCTTAGAGCACGTATGTGTGTGTGTTTGGGATGGAGGGAGAAAAAAGAAAGTTGCAGCATCTACAATCCCGCCACCCTGAGATAACCACTTCAGGATGATAGCTGTTTCGTGGGTTTCTTTTTTCTTTTTTAAAAGATTTTATTTATTTATTTGACAGAGAGAGATTACAAGTAGGCAGAGAGGCAGCAGAGAGAGAGAGGAGGAAGCAGGCTCCCCGCTGAGCAGAGAGCCCGATGCAGGCCTCGATCCCAGGACCCTGAGATCATGACCTGAGCTGAAGGCAGAGGCCCCAACCCACTGAGCCACCCAGGCGCCCCATTTTGTGTGTTTCATTATGTGTATATACATATGTTACTTTCCATAGATGGCATCAGAGTCTAAATGCTGGCTTCATTGTTAAGGGTGCCTTTTGAGGGACTTTTGTCTCCCCTCTGCTCTTCCTTGTCATTACACTTCCCAGTGATACCAAAGTTAAGAACCTGGTGGATATCATTTTATATAGTTCTCTACATTTACTTCATCTGATTGAAATACACACAGGTTTTATTTCGTCAGTATTGTATAACATTGGTTATAATGTTAGACATTTTTCTTTATTATTTACTTATTTATATACTTATCTATCAATACCTAGTGGATTTGGTGAGATTTCCACAGTTCTCTTAATGTCGGTGTAATATCTTATAGTATGAATGTATCAGACTTTATTCAGTCACCTCCGTATTAATGGGCACTTGTTGTATTTCCAGTTCTTTTTGCCATCACCATTTGTGTTGATGTTACTATTCTTGCATTGGTTTAAGCTGTAAGAAATAACTGGTTTTGTAGACCAAAACAGCCAACCATCAACAACAAAATTATACTAGCTTCTAATAAATAAATCGGCAATAGTGTTGGGGTTTAAGAATGTGGAGAATAAAATCACTTTTGGGTTCAAACTTAAGCTCTCCTAGAATGTAGTGAAAAAGAGCAAGGAGAAAGAATGAGAAAATCAGTATTAAATATAATGAACCAGTGAATGGTGAACCACTATGTATCTCAGGATGAAAGAATAACTGCATTAGAAGTAATAATAGGAGAAACATTTCTGAAATGGAGAAACAGGCGAATCTGTAGATCAAAATGGATCAGTAGGTAGCAGTCAAACTAAGAAGATGTGACTGACATCTAAATAATCCTGGTGGGGGTGCCTGGGTGGCACAGTCAGTTAAATGTTGGACTCTTGGTTTGAGCTCAGGTTGTGATCACAGGGTCCTAGGATCCAGTCCCCCGTCCTTCTCTGCGCTCAGTGGGGAGTCTTCTTGTCCCTCTCCCTCTGCTCCTCCCTTGCCCTCTCTTTCAAAAATAAACAAATCTTAAAAAAAAAAATCCTGGTGAATGTCCTGAATTGTAAGAATTAAAAAAAAAAAAATCCAAATACCCAGTCGAAAAAGAGAAACAAGAAAAATCCAAAAATAAACCGATCACCTCAAAAAAATTTTTTTTAAAGATTTCATTTATTTATTTGAGATCGAGCGGAGGGAGAGGGAAAAGCAGGTTCCACACTGAGCAGGGAGCCCAACTCGGGGCTTGGTCCCAGGACCCTGGGATCATGATCTGAGCTAACAGCAGACACTTAACCAACTGAGCCACCCAGGTGCCCCAGGTCACCTCAAAAGCAAAAAAAAAAAAAGAGGAAAAGAAAAAGAAAAAGATATGGGCATTTTGGTATAATAAACGCAATAAGACAACAGAGCAGCATTTATATATTTGATAGAAAAGTATTTTCATCAGGGCGTTCTCTACCCAGAAAATGCGATAAAATATACTTTCAGAAATACAGTAGTTCAGAAAACATACCCCGTGTAGAATCTGTAGAAAAGGAGGGTGGCAACTCAAAATAGACAAGCAAGGCATCTGGAAAATAATGAAAAAAATAAAGGTCTTAAGACTTGGACTTTGGTATAAATAGCTTGATGCATACATTAACTTTATTTAAACAGAATTATTTAAATGATGTTATACATGAGGTTATAAAAACACAGATTAATGTAGATAACGTTGTTTCAAACATTGAAAATATAAAATTTCGTCTATGATATTATACCATGTCTCCATTACCTGGGAGATCAGGATGGGGTAGGAAAGTGCAGGAGGAATTACTAAATACTGTTTCAGGGAGATGCATAGATTTGTATTTTTGTCGGGGGGAGAGGCAGAGGGAGAGAGAGAACCCTAAGCAGGCTCCATGCCCAGTACTGAGCTGGACTTGGGGCTCCATTTCACCACCTTGAGATCAGGACCTGAGCCGAAAGCAAGAATCTGACACTTAATCGACAGATCCACCCAGATGCCCCACAGATTCATGTATGTATGTATGTATGTATGTATGTATGTATTTAAGAGATTTTATTTATTTATTTGACAGAGCTACAGCAAGAGAGGGAACACCAGCAGGGGGAGTGGGAGAAGGAGAAGCAGACTCCCCGGCTGGGCAGGGAGCCCGACACGGGGCTCGATTCCAGGACCCTTGGATCATGACCTGAGCCGAAGACAGACCCTTGTCGACTGAGCCACCAGGCGCCCCTAGATTCATGTATTTTTTTAAAATTTTTTTTAAATTTTAAATTTTTAATTTTTTTAAGATTTTTTTTATTCATTTGACACAGAGAGATTACAAATAGGCAGAGAGGCAGGCAGAGAGAGAGGAGAGAGGAGGAAGCAGGCTCCCTGCTGAGCAGAGAGCCCAAATGTGGGCCTTGATCCCAGCATCCTGGGATCATGACCTGAGCCGAAGGCAGCGGCTTTAACCCACTGAGCCACCCAGGCGCCCCTCATGTATTTTTTTTTTTAATTGAGAGCTTTTCTTCTTCTTCTTCTTCTTTTTTTTTTTAGATTTTATTTATTTATTTGACAGAGAGAGAGATCAGATCACAAGTAGGCAGAGAGGCAGGCAGAGAGAGAGGAGGAAGCAGGCTCCCCACTGAGCAGGGAGCCCGATGCGGGTCTCGATCCCAGGACGCTGAGATCATGACCTGAGCCGAAGGCAGAGGCTTTAACCCACTGAGCCACCCAGGTGCCCTAGATTCATGTATTTAAACATAAGGGTAACCACATGCAGAATTAAAAGCAGGAAGTATACTTTCCAAATTACTAAAGTGGAACAAAAATCAAAGATAATCCATATTAAAAAGAAGAAATAATAAGAAAGCATAATTCAAATACAACATAAGTAAGACCATGCCGTGCCAATAAATGTGTGAGTTAATCATTTCTCTTGTAAGGCAATGACTCCCACGGTGACTTTGGAAACAACATACATTTGTAGTTTCTGTGGTTTACAAAAGACATGTGTAAAAGTAACGCTTCAAGGTGAAAGGTAGAAGGATGACATATATCAGCAACTGAAAGCACCAAGAAAGCATAATATTAATTGACAAAGTAAAATCTAAAGCAAATTCCTTCATAAGATAAAGCCATCCATGTATTATTAATTTAGCCTTGCTCTAATAGTGTAGTTAGCAGCTACATGTGGCTGTTTGAATTTAAATTTAATCTAATGAAAATAGTCTAATTTAAAACTTCTGTTCCTCAGTAGTAATAGCCACATTTCAAGTGCTCAGTAATACCATCTGCTCAAGTGCATAGTAGCCAGCATATTGGACATCACTGGCCTAGAACATGTCCATCATCTCTGTTCAATTTGACAGTCCTGGTAAGGAAATAAAAAAAAAGGGAAGTGTAATGAAAGTATTATTTATAAACCTTTATGCACAAAACAAGGTTCATTTGAAAATGATAACTGAATACTGCTGGATACAAGGAGAAACTGTATGCCATTGGGAAAGGGGGAGTTTAACAGCTTGTAAAAATACATAATTTATGAAGCAATATAGAGGATCTGATTATTTTACTTAATAATCAATTCATATAAAGTTCTTTATTCGAAAGAACTATATCTCATTCTGTAGTATCCATGGAACATTAAAGAAATGTATTGGTCATGGTGTAAACTCCAGTTCTAAAAAGCCTATGTAGTATAGCATTCAGTGATATTTGCAATTAATAATAGACATAGCAAATGGAAACCATACTTATTTCCACATAGGAAATGTAAAACTTTAATAATTCTTGGTTTGAAGAGGAAAGCAAAAGCCACAGTCCACAGTACTTGATAAAATAGCAATCAGAAGAATATATTGGTGCCTTAATCTAAGAGGTATAGCTGAGCTTTAATCAGAGGAAAATTCATAGCTTTACAAAGTTCGTTTTGGTAAACGTTCAGCTTTCAAATGGGAGGAAAAAAGCGAGGAAACAATAAGATGAGGAGCGGATATTAATGAACTAGAGAATAGGGAACCAGTGAATTCTGCTAATCCTTAGGGAAGAAGAAAGGGTGGGTGTGGGGGACAAAATTGTAGCATAATAAAAGTAAGAAAGTAGGAAAATCCATAAAATTAAAAATGAGAAATGGACTATAACCACAAATATCGAGGAGAATTTCAGAGTTGTACAGAAGCCACATATAACTCCGTGCTTTTATTTTTGAAGATTTCACTGATATAAATAAGTTTCTGAAAAGATAAATTACTAAAATTGTTCAAGAAGTAAAAAGCTTTATAGATGAGATAAGAAATAGTACCCATGGGTATATCTTTTAAGATGGACTGTATCCTAACTTTTCATTTTTGTCTTAAATATTAATTTTTAAGCACTAATTTCATATTTATTTTTATTATGTATAAAAACATAATATAAAATTTTAATCTTAATGATTTCCAAATGTGTAGCTCAGTACTGTTAAGTCCATTTACACTGTTGTGTAACAAATTGCCAGAACTTTTTCATGTATCAAAACTGCAACTCTATATCCATGAGATAGTAACTTCCCCTTCTATGTCTCCCCCATGCCCTCATAAATCTCCCATTTTCCATTTTCCTTTCTCTTTCTATGACTTAGACTACTTCAGATACTTCATTTAAGTGGAATCATTCAGTATTTGTCTTTTAGTAATGGCCTTATTTCACTTTGTATAATATTCTTCAGGTTCGTTCATATTGTATCATGTGGTAGGATTTCTTTCCTTTTTAAGGCTGAATAATATTCCATTGTATGTTGTACATATGACATTTTGTTTATCTGTTCACCCATGAATGGATACTTGGGGCGGTTTTTAAAATTTTTTCACATAGTATATTTATAAAAATAATATTTTATAATGTATACAGTTCTACCATCTGCTTTCTGATATATGTAGGAGAATAACTTAATTAGGACAGTAAATACTTTCAGTAATTAATGATTTGCAGAATATATATGCATCATTGTCAATGTAGACATAGATGGGCCTGGGGACCCAGTATTCTTGATAAGGATTTTCCCAGATTATGATGTGAGTAGAATTTGTATAGGTACTAATCAGAATCACGATCGAAAATAGACTCTTTTCATCCATTGCTTAATAAAGACCTACTTCATTAGGGAGCGTTGTGAAGTGGAAAAACAGTGAACTGAATTCAGACCACTTGGTTTATATTATAGTAGGAAGATCTCCTAGTTCCCCAAGTCTTAATTTTTTCCTAATAAAAGAAAAGTGGGACAGAACCACCTAATTCACTTTTTCAACTTTGTGAGGTGGAGTCTGTGACTATATATTAAAAAATATATTTGATTTGGATGCCTGGGTGGGTCAGTCAGTTAAGTGCTGGACTCTTGGTTTCAGTTCAGGTTATGATTTCAGGGTGGTGGGATCCAGCCCCGAGTCAGGCTTTGAGCACAGCCTGGAGACTGGTGGAGATTCTCTCTCTCTCTCCCTCTCCCTCCGCCCCTCCTTACCCCCCACCATGAATAAATAAATATATAAAATCTTAAAAGGATTATTTGATAAATAGTAAATGTCTCTTACAATGTAAGTTATCCCATAGATTTTTTTTGTTCCCAGAGAATTTTGTGCCTTTTTCTCAACCAAATATTCACTCAGCTATAATTTACAAAGAGTGAAATGTACATATTTAACTTGTACAGTGTGATGAGTTTTGACCTGTTCATATATCTGTGAAATCTGGATGTGGAATATTTCTATAACCCCACAAAGTTTCCTTGTGCCTCTTTACAGTTCATGTCTTCCGTTACCCCTGCTTGCTGGTAAACGTTGGTTTCCTTTTCAGCATTGCACGTTACTTTGCCTTTTTTGCGTTTTAAATAAATCTTATGGTATTATCTCAGTTTTTCAGGCTTTTTTTAACTGAGCATAATCTTGAGATTCATTCATGTTGTGTGTATCAGTACTTATTTCATTGTACTGCTGAGTATTATTAAATGGCTATGGGACATTTTATCTGTTTACCTGTTGATATAACTTTGGGATGTTTCTAGTTTTTTATTTTGCTTTCATTATGAACTAAGTTAAAATACTACATAACCTAGAAGGGGTAGATGACCATAACTGAGTTAATTAATTAATTTCCTCCTTAATCAGGAAAATGCTTCATTAATTGGTATTCTCCAAACCTTTTGACCCATTGTAACGATTAGCTCCAAAGATACACCTATCTCTTTCCATAAAATTCCACTGATATGAATAATGAGGAACCCTTTTTACTTGCCCCTGTTACTGAACCTGGGTATGCTGGGATGACCAAGCTCACGGCCATGATTCTGATCCCGGGCAGAATCTCAAACCACATTGCACTGTGGTAGCCAAGGCCAGACCCTTCCTTCCTGGCCTCCCAAAGTTTGGGATGTTTCTGGTTTTGAGGTATTGTGTTTGAAGATGTTACGATCATTCATGCACAAGTCTTTGGATATAAGTTTTAACTCTTCTTGGGTAAATGCCTAGGAGAGGAATAGATGTGTTATAAGGTAGACATTTAATATTTTACAGAACTTCTAAACTGTGTTCCAAAGCAGTTGTATTATATCCATTTCCACCAGTGTTTATTTAAGTTTTAGTTATCCCACATCTTTTCCTCTCAATGTTGCCATTCTTTTTATATTTAGACATTACAGTGGGTAGTGAGTGTTATATCATTGTGGTTTTAATGTACATTTCCTTAATGATCAATGACATTGAGCATTTGTTCATGTGTTTATTGGGCATTTGTGTATCTTTATGGAGCATCTTTTGAAATATATTGCCCATTTTTCTATTGGATTGTTTCTCATTCTACTTTTTTTTAAAAGATTTTATTTATTTATTTGACACAGAGAGAGAGACTACAAGTAGGCAGAGCGGCAGGCAGAGAGAGAGGAGGAAGCAGGCTCCCTGCCAAGCAGAGAGCCCGATGCGGGCCTCGATCCCAGGACCCTGAGATCATGACCTGAGCCCGAAGGCAGAGGCTTTAACCCACTGAGCCACCCAGGCGCCCTCTCATTCTACTCTTATAAGAGTTTTCTTTTATATATTCTGGATAAATTGATTTGACTGATATATGAGTTGCAAATATTTTCTACCAGTCTTATAGCTTGATTTTTAATCTTCTCTTCTCTTATTTATTTTAAAAATATTTTATTTATTTATTTCAGAGAGAAATGAGCAGGGGGGAGGGGCAGAGGGAGAGGGAGAAGTAGACTCCCTGCTCAGCAGGGAGCCTGATCCAGAACTCAAACCCAGGACCCTGGGACCACGAACTGAATTGAAGGCAGATGCTTAACTGAATGAGCCACCCAAAGTGCCCCTGGCTTGTTTTTTTTTTAAATTATTATTATTATTATTATTATTATTATTATTATTATTATTTTATGATATGGCTTGGTTTTTAAAGTAGACTTTTTTCATTAATTTATTTTTGAATAGGTATTACGTATACTCAGTTTACTCAGTAACAAGGTCAAAAGGCATTGTGTATATACAGTGCAAAATAATTTCCCTCCTCCTATCTCTTGGTTCCCACATTGGTCTATACTTCCAGAAATTGTTAGAGAAAGCATCGGAGATGGATGTGGGCCATCAAGAGGGAGAGTCAGCATGGCATCACCATGGATCTTGTACAGTGGGGTTGCATAGAGAGGTATGGAAACTTAAGTAGAAATATGCCAGACATCCATTGCAGGATGCCCAAGGGTTGTAGAAAAAGTCCTATTTAGCTGTGTAAACTTCTGGCTTTAGAAGCAATGGAGCTGAACCTGTGGGGCCAAAGGAACAACAGAAGTGATGGCCCTTTGAAACAACCTGGGAAATCCGGTCTACTTTAGGTAGACACATACCCCCAAACCACTAAGAGAGTCAACTAAGAATTACCTATCCCTTAACTCCCCCACTTCTTTGACCTGGAGCTTCCACAATAAGGGAGTTGGAGAGCTTGATAAGGCAGCCAAAAGTCTAGCAAAAGGAATTTTTATATTACAACTGCCTACCCTGAACTAGAAGGAAAGATTTGATTTAGGTAAAGTTAGGATTTTTCATTATTACAGGAAAAGGAGCATGGAGCTTGCTCAAAAAAATAAACAACCATATGATCCAGCAATTTCACTCTTTGCTGTTTATTTGAAGGAAAGGAAATATTATTGTGAAGGGCTATCTGCACCCCTGTGTTCATTCTGTAGTTATTTACAGTAGTCATGACATGGAAACAACATAAATGTCCATCAGTGGATGAATGGATAATGAAAATGTGGTGTAATTACACGATTGAATATTACTCAACCGTAAATGGAAGGAAGTCCTGCCATTTTGGACCTTGAAGGCTTTATGCTAAGTCTGACAAAGACAAATGTTCTATGATCTCACTTATATTTGTAATCTAAAAAGAGCAAACTCATAGAAATACAGAACAAATTAATTGGTGGTTGTCACAGGCAGGGATTAGGGGTCGGGAATTGGGTGAACATCGGCAAAAGGTAGAATCTTCCAGTAAAAAAATAAGTAGGTGCTGGGAATGTAATGTACTGCATGGTGACTCTGGTTAACAATAGTGTTCTAAGAGAGTGGACCTTAAAAATTCTCACCATAAGAAAAAATTTTAACTGTGTAAACTGATGGCTGTTAACTATGGCAATTATTTTGCAATATTTACATATATGAAATCATTATGTTGCACAATTGAATCTTATGCAGTGTTATATGTCAATTATATCTCAGTAAAACTGGAAAAAATAAAACTAATTATTTTCTTTATAGTTGTATATAAATTACAAAACTGTAATAGAATTGTTGAAAAGCCACAGTGCTTAAGTGTGCTTCTTTTTATTTATTTATTTATTTATTAAAAAGATTTTATTTATTTATTTGACACAGAGAGAGAGACATCACAAGTAGGTAGAGAGGCAGAGAGAGAGAGAGGAGGAAGCAGGCTCCCCACTGAGCAGAGAGCCCGAAGCGGGCCTCGATCCCAGGACCCTGAGATCATGACCTGAGCCGAGGACAGAGGCTTTAACCCACTGAGCCACCCAGGCGCCCTTTTTTTTTTTTTTTAAAGATTTTATTTATTTATTTGACAGAGAGAGAGAAAGAGAGAGAGAGAGATCACAAGTAGGCAGAGCAGTAGGCAGAGAGAGAGGAGGAAGCAGGTTGCCTGCCAAGCAGGGAGCACGATGCGGGCCTCAATCCCAGGACCCTGAGATCATGACCTGAGCCAAAGGCAGAGGCTTTAACCCACTGAGCCACCCAGGCACTCCAAGTCTGCTTCTTCTAAAAGATGGTGAACACTAAATATTTTGGTAGAGTCAAATGTAAATACAGTGATGCTAATAGGTAAATTTGTAAGTTACTAGCTTGGGATCTATTTCTCTTCCGATTGTAACCAAAAATTGGTGATGATTCAATCTCATTTGTTCTTTTTGTTGTTGTGGAGATGTAATTGCCATGTTTCCAGACATAGTGTGGAAGGCATTGTGTAGATACAGTGCAAAATATACAAGGTGTATATTATATATGTTTATGTTTACATTAAACATGCTGAAAGCCTAGTTTGTCATGACCCATTGCTTTGGGATTATAGAATAACATTCCTAATCAGTGACTCTCTGAACATTCATATGGTTTACTTCTCAGAGTTTGACCAAAGGTCATTGCCATGGCTACAGAGATAAGGAAGAATGAAATAAAATCGACCTCCTACATTAACTCGTCATATAGCTTTATACTCTGTGTGTGTGTGTGTGTGTGTGTGTGTGTGTGTGTGTGTGTAGATGGAGGGAGAGAGATAGTATTCTTGCTGATAATTTATTTTAAACATTTTATTTTTTTATTTGTCGGAGAGCCAGATACAGATAGCACAAGCAAGGGGGCGGTGGCAGGTAGAGGGAGAGGGAGAAGCAGCCTCCCTGCTGAGCAGGGAGCCTCATGCGGGACTCAGTCTCAGGACCCTGGGATCATGACCTGAGCCGAAGGTAGATGCTTAACTGACTGAGCTACCTGTCTCAGTTATTGGTACTCTTGCCAATAATTTGTCAAGTTTGTATTCTCTTTCTAGTTCTTGGCATGCTTACTTTTGTGAGTATAGTTAATCTTAATCCTCCAATTTAAAAAAATGATGTCTATTGACTCTGAATGAGCAAAAGCAAAATATATCTACTTTATTTTACTGCTATCTCCTTTTCCTGCCTACCCCATTTAGTTGGTTATATTTATTTCTTAGTTTATTTGTTTAGCTTTATACTTGTAAATATGCCTATAGATCTGACTTGATTTATCTGCCTTGAGTGATGTCTTTTGATCTCCAGCTTTAAAACATGAAGAAATTAATACACCTATGTTAAGCCCCACCTTTATTTTTTAAAAAAATGATTGATTTATTCGAGAGAGAGCACGAGCATGAGCACACGAGCAGGGGGAGGGGGAGAGAGTATCTCCAGCAGATTCCCCCTGCGCTTGTAGCTCCACGAGGGGCTCCATCTCAAGACCCTGAGATCACGTTCGGAGTGGAAATCAAGAGTCCGTCGCCCAACCCGCTGAGCCACCCGCGTGCCCCTAAGCCCTGCCTTCTATCTCCCTGCCTATCTTTATTTTTTCTTAGTTTTATACTTTTACGTATAATTTTATATAGTTTTTAGTTATGTGTTTTTATTTATAAGATTTATATTCTACTCTATAACCATAATTTCTGGGGTTATTTTAAGTATTAGATGGTTTCCATGCTTAGTGCTAATCCTCTTGCTGGAGAGTCTCATCCATCTTTTGAGTAGGCTGACGTTTGTCCTCCAGCAGTGTTTTCAAGATGTGCTCATTGGAGTGTTATCCCCTAAGTTCTTGTATGATCTGAAACATTTGTTGCTTTTCTTCAGGAAAGACTATGTAGCAGGATATGGCTTACATTTTTCTTTTTGTGAAGATATTCGGACAGATATTGCTTCCTTGTTTCTAGTATTGAATGTTAATCAGGAGACTTTTACGATCAGCCTGATTATTTCTCTTAATGATGACTTTATCTTTTTTTCAGGATGCCAAGGAATTCTTTATTATTGAAATCTAATCATTTTCTGAGGTTATGTTTTAGCGTTAATTGTTCTGTATCAGTTTTTCTGAGGTTGTGGTATGGTTTTTTTTTTTTGAACTATACATTTGGGTTTCTCTGTTTATTTCTAGGAAGATTTAAATATTTTCTAATTCATGTTTTGGTGTATTTTTTATCTCTAGTTTTATATTGGATCTCCTTTGTCTACTTCTTTTATGTATTGTATCATTTTGAATGCTGTTAATACTCTTTGTTCGTTCCCATTTTTTCAATACCTTTTTATCATCCTTTATACTGTATATTTCTTACTGGGTTTTCATCTGTATTGATTCTTGTATTATTTAGAATAGCATCTTGTATTATTTAGAATAGTGATTTAGTCTTCAATTTTTTTTTCTACTTAACGAGTAAGCAGTTTTATTCTTACCCGCATTAGCTCATATATTAAAACGATTCTATAAAATAATCTAGTTCATCAATTGCTTCTTGAAGGAATATATCTTCCTAACCTCCACTCATTTTTAAAGTTTTGGTCTAGATATCATTTCGTCCCGGAGACTGGATCTTCACTCCTCCTCCACCCCCCCATGGAGCCCTTGAAGCCTTCCACGCTTTCCTGATTATATCACTTAACCATACAGTTTTGAACATTCTTGTTTGTTTTCTCTGGAAAAGAGACCCTACATTTTTGGGCAGTCAGGGGGCGTGTTTATTGTTCTCATTCAGTGATGCATCGCTTGCATCTGGCCTCTTCGAATCCTGCCCTTTATGTCTTAAATTGTCTGGAAGGGCTTCAAGATTAAGCTCACCAGAAAGAACACAGTCTTGTGAGTTGCCAGTTATGAACATGCACTGAATCTTTAGGATGGTGCAAAAGCCAGTCTTGTACTTTTTCCAGTTGTTCAACTGCACGGTTCTAAGTGAAATGAAGGCTCCAGGAGTCCATTCTTTCCCTAATGATGCTCCAGCTTCCATTTTTACTGCTTTTGCTCTTCCCCAGGGTTCTGGTTCTCTCTGTCTAGCAATCAACACCTTGGACTTTGATTTGAGACTTTTTTTTTTTTTAAAGAGGCCTGAGAATGACTTCTGCACAGTTGATTAGTTAAAGTCTTCTTTGGGAACAGGCTTTAATCTTTAGTTACTTCTGAATGGTGCTTCTGTATGACAGCTATTTTTCTTATTAATATTGCTTGCTTGTTATTTTGGTAAAATTACTAGTCACCACTAAAGATGTCAATAAGTATGAAGGTAGGGGAGGTGGTGGGTATGGAGAGGAATTCTGCTTTGGCAGTCCTAGGAGGTGCTCAGTAAATATTTATGGAGTGAAAGAATGAAGAGTGTAACTGAAGTGTGCTACTTGGTTTTTTTGTTTTTGTTTTTTGTTTTTTATTTGTCGACTTTTCTGGACATGTATATACGTGTGCACACACTTTTCAAGTATTCCTCGATGTGTACATGATATATTTGAAGTAACCTAGATGTTTTGTACCTTAAAACTTGAAATATAAGGAAGGGCATTTTAAGGATGCCTGGGTGGCTCAAGTGGGTTAAAGCCTCTGCCTTCATCTCAGGTCGTGATCTCAGGGTCCTGGGATCGAGGCCCGCATCGGACTCCCTGCTCAGCGGGGAGCCTGCTTCCTCCTCTCTCTCTGCCTGCCTCTCAGCCTACTTGTGATCTCTCTCTCTCTCTCTGTCAAACAAACAAATAAATAAATAAAATCTTAAAAAAAAAAAAAAGAAGGGCATTTTAAGTGGGGCTTATGACCATCCAGTTACCACCTCATTTGCTATGAACTGACTCTGAAAATGCATCAGGGTCTACAACTGCAAGGCATTTGAATGATGACTCAGAAGGGGATTCAGATATTTTCACGCGTGTGTATGGGGGAGTGGGCTGCCACTGAATTCCTTTGGTTGGATCATTACCTGGGAGACTTTTTATTTAGTAGAGTTCCTTGAGCTAGAGAAAGAAAACGTCTAGAGGGTGAGGGTCCTGGAGGTGGGAATGGGAATGCTTTACTAAGGGCAGCACAAGGACAATGGGTTGCCATGGCGACACAATTCTGTCTGTGACATTATCTCCTGGCTTGATGTCGCTACCTCCGTCGGCCCATTTTTAATAGTTTTAGCATATTATAATTCTTCCTCTTTTATACTCTTTTTGTGTCATCACCTGTTTGCCTCTTTCAGTTATGGGTTTCTTCCTGAGTTTCTGTATTGTATTTGAGCTATCCAGTAGGAAGTAGGGAAATAATAGCAAAAACGAAAGGAAGTGAGCAAGGCGTTGGGAGTTAGCATTTGGAGTGTGAAGCTGTGTTTCCCTGCCCCAGGGACCCATGAATTGAAGCCAAACAGGTAACAGTCCTTAGACTGACTTCAGGTCCTATGATCCATCCCTAATCTGCAGCTCTACACATTTTGCATTTGGGTTCTCCTGTTTTTGTGCCTCTTCAAGCACCTGTGCAACTTGTTGAGGGCAGCTTTGTGTGTGTGTGTGGGAGGGCAAGGTGGAGGGAGAGGCATTGCTGCTTCTTTTCCCCTATCCTGCTCTGTTCTGGAGAGTAAGCTTCGGCTGCTCTTCCTGCAAGTTGTTTCAAACAGAGTGCCTTCTTCCTAGCTTCTCTAAATCCTACTGTTTTTTAAGATTTAGCTCAAATCCTGCCATTTCTGTGAAGTCTTCTGTGATTTCTTCCAAGTCATCTACTTCTTTTCCTCTCTGAACCTGACTGACTGGATTTGAATCCAAAGTCATGCTTCCTTGTGTGAGAATTGTGACCTTGGACAAGTTACTTAACCCCTCTGTACCTCAGTTTCCTCACCTGTCAAGAGCAAAAGATAATTGTGTCTACTTTGTTAAGTTGCCTGTTGTGAGGATTAAATCGGTATATATGTTTAATACACTGAGTGGTGCCTGGTGCAAAGCACAGTGCCTGCTCAGTGATGATTAGATATTTTTCTTTATACTTCCAATATGGCTTCAAACACTTATTTTTTTGAATTGGGTTTTTATGGCTGCATTTTGTCTGCTTAAGTGAACTTGAGGTAATGTAACAGTGGCAAAAGTATGTGTTTTGGATGTAGACTGCCTGAGTTGGAGTCCTAGCTCTGCTACTTACCAGGTCTCTGATCTTGGAGAAGTTTCTTTTTAAAGATTTTATTTATTTGACAGAGGTATTACAAGTAGGCAGAGAGGCAGGCAGAGAGAGAGGAGGAAGCAGGCTCCCTGCTGAGCAGAGAGTCTGATTTGGGACTCGATCCCAGGACCCTGAGATCATGACCTGAGCTGAAGGCACAGGCTTTAACCCACTGAGCGACCAAGGCGCCCCTGGAGAAGTTTCTTCACCTGTATGTGTATTGGTTTTACTGTTGTATAAAGGAGTAATTATACCAAGCTACTGTAGAGTCTTTGTGAGGATGAAATAGATAATGCTTACAGGGTACTAGATACAGTAGGTATCCCTGAATGGAAATGCTATTGTTACATTTTTTAGCATTCTTTGTTGCTAGGCCCAGATTAAACTCTCATTACATGTTTGCTAAATGGTCTGGAAGTAAAATATTCTGCTTTGTCAAGCATCTCTGTTTTGGGTCATTCAGAAACAGAACAAGAAATGAGAACTGTATCTCTGAGCTCTTAAAGTTAACCCCAGGGTCAGAATCATTTCTACCTATCTGGCTGCCCCTTTTTGTTATGTTAGGGCCTAGTCATGATGATGATGATGATCATGATCATGATGATCATGATGATGATGGGCCTAGTCATCATGATGATGAAGGAGAAGTAGGAGGAGGAGGATGAGGAGGAGGAGAAGGAGAAGGAGAAAGAAGGGCAGCTACCATTTGTTTCTTATGTGCAGTGTAGGTGCTAAGTTCTTCACATTAATTATCCCTAGTTGTATTTGTTCTCCTGCTACATTCTTTCCCTAGAGGATCTCAGCCGTTATCTTGGCTTCAGAAACCGTCTGTGTCCTGAGGACTCCCACATTCCTATCTTTATACTAGACTTCTGAGCTGTCTATCCATACATGTAACTAAAAACTTGACATTGGTATATCTGGATTGTCTAGAAGCAAC
Source organism: Ailurus styani (assembly GCA_002007465.1). Lineage (NCBI taxonomy): Eukaryota > Metazoa > Chordata > Mammalia > Carnivora > Ailuridae > Ailurus > Ailurus styani. The sequence goes on along the minus strand of LNAC01000379.1, from coordinate 820,971 downwards.
GCAAATACACAGCTTTCAAAACCGGACTGTCTCTCTGATTTTCCCTACCTCAACACAATTCCGGGTTTTCTTCTCTGTGTCTTGTCAAAACGCAAGGTACCCACCAACTATTCACTTGCCCCTCACATTGAGAACCTCAATAAATCCTAATAGTTCTTCTGAAATAGATATTAAATGTATTTCTTTCCCTCTTCAGTACCACCACCATAGTGGAAGCTAGTATTTTTCTGCAGATTATAATAGATTTCTCACTGGTGTCACCTCTTCCATACTTGACCCCTTCCAATCTGTGTTTTCATCCTGCCCAGCTATTTTTTGTTCACTTTTTACATTGATGTTTGATGGACATATAGTGATGTGTATAAAGTGCATTCATCTTAAGTGTATAGCTGGATGAATTTTTCCGTACATGCATATACTTGTATTCCTCAGATCAAAATGTAGACTATTTCCAGCACTCCAGAAGGTTTTTTTGAGTACCCTCTCTGTGGTAACTGCTATTCTGCAGTCATATTTTTAAAAGTGATATATTTTTTTGTGTGTGTGGTGGGGAAGAAAAAGTCAAACAAACAAATATTTAACTTTTGTTAATGATAGCCATGTTGGCATATTTAGTGGGAAGTGTATTGATGACTGCAACTTACTCTGAAATGCAGAGGAAGATTGACTGGGCCCATAGGATGCCTAGATGGATACTTATGTCATGGAGCAAGTCTCATAAATGCAAATCATAGACTCTTACTGGTGGGATGCAAGTATTCACTGCACAGTAACTTAAAACTTGCTGTAAATTGGAAAATTTTCATTATAAAAACTTGGAAAAGGGGGATCTTTGGAAAGCACAAAATGATCTTTCCCTGTTCCCTAAATTCTTTCATGGCTTCCGGTGGTACTTGATATAAAATATAAAATCTTTAATATGTCCTGAGATGCTCAAGATGGCTTCCTCCAGACTTTCCACTTCCTTCCTCCTCCACTTTGTCTTCTTCACTAGGAAGAAGCCACATTTGCCGCTTTTCCATTTCTACCAGTATCCGATGTTGAATGAGTGAGTGAAATTTTTAATAGGCCAACAGCGCACAACAGTGTGGCGGCCGGGGGAAGGGATACTTTTCCAGAAATACAGTCTCAGGTGGCAGTATTGTTTGTGTTAAAGGTGGGCAAGAGGCCTGGTTCCCAGTTTGAATGACATCCATTCCCCAGTTGCTGTTGCCCTGCTGTAAGCATGAAGTCTATTTATAGTTCAGTGGGGACACTCTTGTCTCCCCCTTGTAAGGGTAAGTTCCATGAGGGCAGAAAAAGCCTTTCTCTGTTGTGTGTGTAGCACCCGGCGCCGGCTCAGTCATCCATAAAATAGACACTCCATAAACATTTGCTGAATGAAACAATGATGTCATTAAATTGTTATAACAGCCTTCTGGGATACCAATTTGACTCCCATTTTGAGATGAGGGAACTGAAGCTCATCAAGGTTAAATAACTCACTGAAGCCCACACAGGAGAAGCTCGAGGACTCAGTCCCAGGTTGGTCGGCTTCAAAGCCCAGTCTCTTGTGTGCTTTCCTCCCTTCCCTCAGGCAGTCCTTAGACTCTTTAGTAGAAGTTGCCCTGTGAGTGAAACGGACAGGGCTTCAGAGAGCCTCGGGGAGAGGAAAGGGTGGCTATTTGGGCATGCCGAAAGTGCTGGCTGTTTGTCTACTAGGGTGGTTTCCCCTCATAAACTCATTTCTAGCAGTTGCTGGAAGCTGCAATTTGGAGCCCACACCTGGAAGTGAGCAGGGCCCCTGCTGAGCCAGCACTCCTCCCTAAATTGGTGATTCATTTTGGCTAATCACCTTAGTTATACTCATTAGTTTCCTTTTCATTAAGCCAAATGTAATAACTGCCACGTTAGCTGGTGTAGGTTTAGGGTTGACTAAAGCACTATAATGAAGAAATTACTAGCATAGATGAACAAAAAAATCTTCCTTAACCAGACTAGCTTAGGACACTCTTACAAAGGGAGGAGATCTTAGGCAGTCTCTGCCACCTAACCAACCATTGGCTGTTGGACCAGCGTGCTCCCTGGCCCCAACCTTCAGTGAAGTAGGTACCTGCCCACATGCTGTGAAGTGAGGGGGGTTGGTGAACAGTCCCCGATGGTCATCACTTCCCCGATGTGCTGCAGTATTGGAAACCTGAATTGAAAACATTGCTTCAGGGTTAAGGCACCTAAGGCCCCTATTTTTTCTCTCTTTTTTTTTTTTAAAAAAAAGATTTATTAGAGAGAGAGGGAGGGAGAGACTGAGTGGGGGAGGGGCAGAGGGAGAGGGAGAGAAGCAGACTTCTTGCTGAGCATGGCTCCATCTCAGAACCCCAAGATTAGGGCCTGTGGGGAATATTAAGAGTCCGATGCTCAAGTGACTGAGCCACCCAGATGCCCCCCGGAGGCCCCTGTTAAACTTTAAATCTGTCCTCCCATAGGGTCCCCCCATGTCTCTATCAGCCATTACCACCTTCGTTTATTAGCTCTTGCTCTGTTTCCTTTATTGTCTGTCCTCCTCAACTTTGCCCAGGTGAGCCTACAGATATGAGCCCCACAGATACCCGAAACTACAGATTGCTTTGACCTTCCTGAGCCAGTCCTGAGAAAAGAAATAATCATCACAGGGCGCCTGGGTGGCTCAGTGGGTTAAAGCCTCTGGTTTCGGCTCAGGTCATGATCTCAGGGTCCTGGGATCAAGGCCCGCATCGGGCTCTCTGCTCAGCAGGGAGCCTGCTTCCTCCTCTCCCTGTCTCTCTGCCTCTGCCTCTCTGCCTACTTGTAATCTCTCTCTGTGTCAAATAAATAAATAAAATTAAAAAAAAGAAATAATCATCACAATTAAGAACGTTTAATGAGTGGTTACTGTGTGTTAAGTACCATGATAAGTACTTTACATATACTGTGTCAACTTAATTTTTCTGTGAAATATTTTGTGAAAATATTTCTGTGAAATATTTTTGTCATGCTTGTTTTGTGGAGCATCTAACAGAGGTACAGAGAAGTTCAACTTGTCTAAGGTTACACAGTATGGACAAGCTAGAATTTTTAATCCACATGGCTTGATCTCAGAGCCCATAATCCTCACTGCCTTGCAGTGCTGCATTTGTTAGCCTCGACCTGATTATTAATGATCTCCAGCCCTAGTGCCCTTCTGAACTCTCCTTCCCCATATGGTCTTTAAGTCACCGTGTGAGAGGAACAGAGGCTGAGCAAAACAGATGCACTTCAGAATTGGCCTAGCGGAAGGCAAGGGTTACCAAGCAGTTGTGTTAGCAATTTCTAAGTAGCTTTTACAGTAACAGCTGTTACTTATTGAGGGCTGCTCGTGTGTCAAGCACTGTGCTATTATATCCATTATTTGTATGAACTCAATTGGAGGTGGTGGTTTCAGAGGTCCGGTCTAGACTCCCATCTTGTCATCCACATTACCCAGGAACATCCAGGATAGGAGCCCATTAGAACATTGACTCAGTTAACCAGGGCTCTAATACCCTACAAATTAGTACCTTCCTAGGGTGTTAGATCCTGTTCCCTTTTGGTCAGCTGCTGGTTTAGGAGCTTGTTCTATATGGAAGAATTGGTTACTGCCTGACTACTGATTGTATGTCTTTGATGTATTTGGTCACTTGGATTCCGGACTGATTCATTGACCTTATCAGATAATAGACCAATACCGAATGTTTTCTGGTTTTGAAGAGAAACTCTCATATCCTTTGGGAGACTGAGCTGCCTTTCTAAGCTAGCCTGTGCAATTAGTTTTTCAATTTCTATCTGGACTAGCCCCGTCATCTTTCCAATTAACAAAGGTGCCTTCTTGGCATGGTCCCAGCATGCATTGGGCCTAAGCCTCCTTGAATTATGACAATGGCTATTCAAGCGTAAGACAACAACTTAGACTTTTTTTTTTTGATGGGATTTTAAATTTCTCATATACTCTTTAGCGGAATTCAGAGAAAGATTCAGAAGCCCAATGAATCATGTGAGACTTCCATTTCTCTTTAGACCGTTGGATTAAAAAAATTTTTATTGAGGTATGATTGACAAAATTGTATGTCCAACTATTGCACTTTGAAATTACCTTGGTAGAGTCTTCTCCTCCATTTTCCATTCATCTACAAAATATCACTAACCATATCTTCTCACTCAGTTCGACTTGCCAAAGGATGCTTTAACACATTTATCTAAAGGCACAAAAAGTGGACATAAAACCATTATATTTGAATTGACTGAGGTAAAATATATGACTTTACTTAATAATAAAAAAGGTAGTGCTCCTAACCCATTTTTTTAAAAGATTTTATTTATTTGACACACAGAGAGAGAAATCACAAGTAGGCAGAGAGGCAGGCAGAGAGAGGGGAGGAAGCAGGCTCCCTGCCGAGCAGAGAGCCCGATGCGGGCCTCGATTCCAGGACCCTGAGATCATGACCTGAGCCGAAAGCAGAGGCTTTAACCCACTGAGCCACCCAGGTGCCCCCCATTTTTTAAAAAACATGTGCTCTACATCTTTTCATTATTTTTTTTTAAAGATTTTCCAAAATTTATTTCTTGGACAGAGAGAGAATGAGAGAAAGCACAAGCAGGCGGAGTAGCAGGCAGAGGGAGATGCAGGCACTGAGCAGAGGCCTGATATGGAACTGGACCCCAGACCCGTGGGATTATGACCTGAGCCGAAGGCAGACACTTAACTGACTGAGCCACCCAGGTGCCCCCTACATCTTTTCATTATTGACACATATCTGGGATGTCTTGTGTGGAGCTAGCCATACTCTTATGCCCAGACCATTTATATTTGTTCATTGGTGATGGGGTTGGAGTGGGGGCAGACTCTGATAAGCGAGGGAGAATAGCTATCTTGTTCATATGTGGAGTAAGCTCATAACCTTGGCATGATGAGCTTCATGCTCTTATTTACTGAGTTTACCATCAGATTTCCACACTTGCTGATATGTGCAAATACATTCTTTTCACTCCTCTCCTCCACCTCGAATTTTTAAGCGTATTTTGGTTCATGTGCAAAAACTATGTTTGTGCAGGTGCCAAGAGTTCTGAGGCCTAGAATGATGAAGTGTGCCACCTTAAAATGTGAAGTGTCAGAACATTTTGATATAAAGCTGTTAAGGTATACAAAAGGAGTGTTTCTTGTCTCGTGATTTGCAGGACAAAAAAAATAAGGCATATGATGTACTTGGAAAATTGAGCTTTTGTGGAATTAGAAAGCTAAAAGAAAGAACTAGGCCATTCTTAGGCAGGATTTGTTTAGCAAGCCATTCATTATTCAGCGATACCTAGGGATCAGGATCGCCTTTCAATGTGTACATGGGCCAGTTTGTCCAGATGAGCCCCAACTATCACCCTAGACACTGGACGGGGTTTCCCTGCACAGTTCTGTAGATGAACAGACTGTATTTGATATGCTAAGCCTGTGTCTAGATGCGTTTCTTCAAGTGGGTTCTATAAACCACCACTAGCAGCACTGTGGGGGGCATTTGTTGAGCAGGAAAGTTTCTGGGCCCTCCCCCAGTCTTAAGGAGTCAGAATCTCAGGGCGCGGGCTCCGGACACCTGCATATTGAACGGGTGACAAGACTTGGAATGCTTTTTCCCTTATTCTTGCCTGCGAATCTCCTGGGTATTATCCTCACTGAAGCTGCCTTGATACACTGATCTCATTCCCAACAGAGAAGTTGGCTATGGAATGAGGAACGTAGGGATAGCAGAGCAGGGATGCGAGGAATAGTCAGTAGAGCTGATGTGGGATCGCATGGACAGAGTTGGGAGGCAGACTCTTGAGTTTTACAGGGAGAATTTGCCCCAGGTTCTGCATGGGAATGTACTAGTGCAGCGGGGAGAAGCTGGATAAACCCTTGAGAAAGTAACAGCGAGCCTGATTGGTCAGAGCTTTAAATTCGAGTTCCATAGCAACCATGTTTGAGGAGGAGGTTTGGTGGCCAGATCAGGACAAGGAAGTAGGAGGAAAGAAGAGACAAAATGCCCACTTGACAGCAGCCTCAAGAGTAGGGAGGGATAAAATTATTTTAAGAACTTCACAAGATACTTGCTGGAAACGTATTAAATATATTACTTGCACATATATATGGCATTTATTGAATGTATATGTCCTGGGTTTCAGTTACTATTTGTCACCGTTTTCTCACCCATCAGTTGTGGAGCATAGCTATTGTCACATGGAGGTGTGAGAAATCATGTTTGATGGTAAAGAGAGGCTCTCATGTTTTGTGAAAATAGCTAGAAACTATTAACCTTGTGTTTGGGTTGATCAGGCTGCGGAAAAAGAATACCCAAGACTGGGTGGCTTATAAGGAACAGAAATTTGTTCCTCACTGTCCAAGGTTAGGTGCCGGCATGGTGAGGTTCTCGGCTGAGGCCCTGCTCTCCGGTTTGCGGAATGCTTACGTAGTGGGACGCGTGAGAGAACTCTTCCCCTCATGAACTAATGATCTCCAGCAAAGATCCTTCTAATACCTTCACACTGTCAGTTAGGAGTGCGACATATACAATTTGTGGGGGATACAAACATTTAGTCCACAAGACCTACTTATGAGGTAAGACAGTGTACAAACAGTTTGAGAAAGGCTACTGAAAAGAAAGTCACTCATTGCTGGATAGTTACCTACTGATATCTGAAGTTGTCGGGATGTCAAAGGTCAATCCCAGCAGCACTGGCCTTGGCCTTGGCGGGAGGAGAGGCAGTTTGTCTCCCCCTCCAAGGTCACCACTCTGAGGCTCTCTTGTCTTCTGTTTCGGCTTGCTTTCCCATCTGCTTCTTACCTCTGGCACCCAGCAGGGCCCGCGACCCCCAGATGGTGGGTTGTGATCTTTCTCGTTGCCAGAGAATCTGTGGTTTGCAGAGGAATCATTTCAGCTTGAGCTTGTGCTCTTACTCCTACCAATTTTCTGTCATGCTAGACGAGGTACCTGGCATCCACAGATATTAGGCCCATCTCCCAACTGTTAAAAAGAGGCAGAAAAGCAATGACAAAAGGTTAGCTACTGGTAAAAATAATGCTGGGTGTCACAGTGCTCATTGCTTTGAAATGTAAGAGCTGTTACACTCTTCAAAAGTCAGTTTAATGATATTCCTCATTTTAGGAAGCAAAAGCATCTAATTAAAAGGACTTGGCAAGGATAAACTGTCATCTACAAATAAACCACTTTGTGACATGCAATGACCTGGTTGCCTTGAGCTCTCACATTCCCTGGGTATGAACTCAATAAATAGTTTTGCGAAGCACAGTAGTATAAACGAAAACTTTGATGTGCTTAGCCATCACCAGAATTCCCTTGTGATCATGTAATGACAGAACTCTTTATTTTCCAAAGCCCTAATTTCATATTTGGGGAAACTGAGGCCTAGACAGATCTCAAATTGTGAAATATCAATGTTTGAAGGCCTCTTAATCTAGTCAAGGAACTAGTTCAAGGTTACCTGTTAGCTACCAGATGAAGCAGGACTACATTCCTGAGAGAATGTATCATCCTTGTTACTTTTAAAGTATTTACTATGTTCTAAGCAATGCTATTACCTTTTTTTTAAAAGATTTATTTAATTTATAGAGAGAGCATCCGCAGGAGGGGACAAGGAGAGAATCTGAAGCCAATTCCACGCTGGGCGTGGAATCCGACACAGGGCTCGATCTCACGACCCTGAGATCATGACCTGAGCTGAAACCAAGAGGCAGATGCTTGATCAACTGAGCCACCCAGGTGCCCCTAACCTTTTTTTTTTCACAAACATTAAATTTTTTCATCTTTAAGATTTTATTTATTTATTTGAGAGAGAGAGTGAGCATGAGCTGGGGAGGAACAGAGGGAGAGGAAGAAGCAGACTCCCCACCGAGCAGGGAACCTGATGCCAGGCTTGATCTGGGACTCCGGGATAATGACCTAAGCCAAAGGCGGCCACTTAACTGACTGAGCCACCCAGATGCCCCTATTTCATCTTTATAACACATTCCTGAGGCACGTTAATACTATTTTCAGCTCCATTTCACAGATAAGAAACTGAGTCACAGAGAATAAGTTATTTTGCCATTGTGATCCAACTGCTAAATATTTTTTTAAAATCTCAATCTCAGGTAGGATTAAATGAGATTATAAATGTGAATTTCATAGCACAGGTTTCAGATGAGTGTAAGCTGTCAATATTAGTTTTTTTCCCTACATGTTGTATTGGGAAGAAAAAAGAGATTCTGAAATGACATATACCTGAGTTCCGATTCAACCCTTCCAGTAATTGCTTACGTGATCTCTTTGAGCCTCACTTTTCCTGTCTGTGAAATGAGGATGATAGTATTTTACAGGGCTCTTATGGATCTGAAATGAAGTCATCTGTGATAAGTACCTAATGCAGTATCTGGTACATTGCAGATGCTGTATTGGTTTTCTGTTGCTGCTGTAACAAATAACCACTGCATTAGTAGCTTAACACAAATTTATTATTTTACAGTTCTAGAAGTCAAAACTCTGGAGTGAGTCACACAGGGCTAAAATCAAAGTGTTAGCGTGGCTGCTTCCTTATGGAAGAAGCTCCAGGAAAGAATTCATTTCTTGTCTTTTCCGGCTTCCGGTAGCCATCTACCTTCCTTGGCTTGTGGCCACATCACTCTAATCTCTGCCTCAGTAGTCACATTGCTTTCTCCTTCTCCCTGTGGTACTATCTCTCTCTGTGTCCCTTTTGTAAGGATATGTGTAATGGCATTTAAGGCCCAACTGGATTATTCAGGATAATCTGCAGTGTCCCTTTTGTCATATGAAGGTGACGTTGACAGGTTCCATGAATTAGCTCCTGTATATCTTTGGAGGGCCATTATTGAGCTAAGCAATTGCTCAATGACTCTATTATTAGGACCCATTTCTTGTCAATACAGGGATGTTTCCTTTATATTTCACTTCCTCATTTTGAATTTCCTACGGCCACTGCATATAGAGAATTTAGAAATAATAACGAAACTAAAATTGATCTGCATTTTAGCACCATACACCAAAATTAGAAACCAATATTCCTCTCAACTGGGCAGACCTCTCCACATCTCCCACTGTTGATGAGGACTCAGGACTGACTGCAAAGTCCTGGGATCCTGAGAGAAGGAGTGATTCGGCACAGGACTTTGTCCTCTCCTCTGCTTACTCCACCATCATTTATTGTTGTACCCAAGTTATCTCCTATACGTTCATATGGTGTCATGTTGCCCCTTATCCAGGGGTCCTGAAAGCTGCTGTGAGGATAACCAGCAGGTGTTTTGGGCCTCACTACACTGGACAGCAATTCGTGAGTCTCTAGAAAGGTCCTTATAAGAGTTGGGGAGGGGGTGGATTCAGAGCTTCCCATGGTCTTTAATCTAGAAAAAAAGAAATTATTTCTTTATTGTCAGAAAACTAGGCAAAGATTGTCTGGTGTGTGTGGAAATGGAAAGTGAAAATATAATCAGAAGTGGAAGGAATGATACAAGGGAAGTCCCTCTCTGGCTGTGGTCTTCACATGTAGAGCAGAAATCCGGGTTGTAAAAGTGAGTTCTAGAACCAGAGACTGAGAGCTGCAAGAGACCTTCCTGACCCTTCAGACTAATAAAACCAGCATTTTACATTTTACCTTTGAGGTACCTCAGGCCCAGAAAGGGGAAGAAACCTATTCAAAGTTCCACAACAAGCCAGGTGCAGAAAAGTATTTTCTCACGTTCTAAGAGGCAGAACACAATTTGTGCTGAGGACCTCCCGCCCCAAACTCCCAGTCATATACTCACGCAGACTCTCACACTCACAGTTAGACACATTCATTTCCTTCCATTTATCCTTTAATTGATTTTTAATATTATTCTCCAAGGTTGAGAAAACCATATTTTACTAGCTTCTGTGGCTGTTCTTGGGCATTCTCTGCACTGTGGCTCAGGCTGCCATGTGTAAGGAGTTGCAGTCCTTATCCATCCCTCCTTATCCGCATGCAGAAAGCCTATGACAGCCATAATTGTGGCTCAGTACTCATTGGCGACTAGGTAGTTTGAATCTCTTCCAGGTTCTCAGACATCCTTTTAAAAGAAGCCTTTTGTTGAGATGCCTGCGTGGCTCAGTGGGTTAAGTGTCTCCCTTCAGCTCAGGTTATAATCTCAAGGTTTTGGGATCGAGCCCTGAGCTGGGCTCTCTGCTCAGCAGGGATTCTGCTTCTCTCTCTCTCTCAAATAAATAAAATCTTAAAAAAAAGAAAGCCTTTTGTTGGACCCAGTTGGACAGAATGAACATATGTTAATCGGATCCTGTACCTGGAAGGACTGTTCAGTGTTCACATCAGCTTGCCTATAGCCTCTTAGTGCTAGCTTTGGAGATGAAGGTAGGCAGATCACTTTTTCCTGGGGACGTGTTAATTTCAGCACCTGGCACGCCGCTGGGTCTTTGTACCAGGGAGCTGCCTAATCCTTGTGGTAGGCAGTCACGGTTCCTGAGTGTGCCACTCCACTTAGAGGAAATTGGTTACCATTGTGCTCAACAAGGTTGGTCTGAGTGTGGGGTCTTTGAGATAGCAGTTTGAGAAGGCAGCTAGCAGCTCTAGGTTCACATTCTGACTCTGGATTATACCTTCTGGCTTGTCGCTCATTTAACATCTCTGTCACCAAAGCCTAGCCATGCCTGTCTTGTAACTATTGTTTCCCTACATTTTTCCTGATTCATTGGCCTTTTATTGCTTTCCTTTAGGCCTCGTTTTCTGGTAGTGGAAGGCTGATCTCACAAGCTCTCAAGGTTGTAGGCCTCATGGTTTTCCTGACTTGATTCGACCAGATATCCTCTGTTTATATATTTTACAGACTGAGGCACTGTGTAATTTTCTTTTTTCAGGGTGAGGTGAGGAAAAGTACATATTTCACTGCTAAAGAAAAAAGATCTTTTTGAATGTCATTACCCTCCAGAGTGCATAAGGGACCTTTTCTGATTATGTTTTAGGTGTGTGTAAGTGCCTCAAACGTTTGCAGCACATTTAATATTGTTGACGTGGTTTCTGTCAAGACACTAATACTTAGGGGGTGAATTTCCAGGAGAGTTTGTGAATAATAAAGACCCATTTCCTTGAGGGCACTAGACAAACATTTTAAGCATATTGAAATTATTTTGTCACTTGACTTTTACAAGTACCCTGAACTAGTATGGGGTATAAGTATTAGGCAAAAACCAGTGGTAAGATCAAGTACATTTGTGAAAGCCAAGCCTTTTGACTTGCTAGCTATTTATCTCTGCTTTTCCTATATTACTTAGGATTTATGAAATAGCATTAATACAAAGACAGTTGATAATAGTGGTGTCAAATGATCGAAGAATACAATAAACGAATGACAATAGGAACATTGAAGTTTATGAGCTAATGGAGATTGAACACATGCATTCACCATTGAAACCTCTTTGTGTTTGAAGATGAGATTGGGTATAATTGTTTTGTTCTTTATGAATTATATTTTTAAACACTACAAGTTTTTTCAGCATGTTTGCTTAGGAGAAGTACATGGAAATTGAACACCAATTCTCAGAAATGCTTGGAGTATGATGGGTGGTGTAGGAGGGAAGATGGCAGAGGGGGAAGAAAGATGTTGTTTAAGGCTTTGTGAGCAATTCAGTCTTAAAGAAATTTGCATTGCATGAAATGTTTTCCCCAATACATAGCAAGCAGTGGTATATCTACTTTATAGATCAACTATATATTATTTTGGCCAGTGAACTGGTGGGAATAGCTGATCGCTGTCAAACCAAGGAAATGAAATTCTTTACATGTGTCTGAATTTATATTGCATTTCTAAAAGTGATTCCACCTTTACAGCTTTGAAGAAGACAGAACATTTCTCTTCTAATCTGTATTGATGATTTTCAAAATGACAAAGCTTTGGAGGTAAAGATAATAAGTGGCACAGATTGGAACATCTTGGGGGCTGTTGCTTTGGTTAAAAAGCTTGAATATTAGAATATATTTAAAACACTGAAACCCTGTTACTATCGAGTACACTTACCAATGTCATTTATTCTTTTACTTATTTAGCAACTATTTATTAAACATGTACGTGCCAGGCATGATTTAAAGTGCTGGGAATATAGCAGTGAACAAAACAACAAGACTGTACCGTCATCAAACTTGACTGCTTAGCAGAGGGAGAAAGACAGAATCAATTACAATGTCATAAGAATTATAAGTAGATCTTTTTAAGAATTTATTTATGTATTTGACAGAGAGAGAGAGAGCACACAGCAGGGGGAGTGGCAGAGGGAGAGGGAAGCAGGCTCCCTGCTGAGCAGGAGGCCTCATTGGGGAGGGGTGCTTGATCCCAGGACCCCGGGATCATGACCTGAGCCGAAGGCAGATGCTTAACCAACTGAGCCATCCAGACGCCCCAAGAATTAGAAATATTAAACAACAGAGCTCAATAGGGTTCCTTAGTGGAGCTGTCTTAGTGAGTAGCTAATGATCTATAATTTTCTTATCTGTTATTGGCAAACAAGGGACTACTCCTAAAATGGTTGAAATAGTTGGTTAAAAGTATAAATATGTTCCCTGAAATTTTGTCTATAATATTTAGCATACTAAACTTTTTTTTCTGGATGATCACAAATTTTGTATTATTGTGGTCTAAATTAATGAGGTTCTCTTACAGACTAATCTGTAGACTTATATTTGTCTTTTGTCTCATGGTCTTGATGTTTTTAGATGATTCTATAATATCAGTAAACTTAGGGGCACCTGGGTGGCTCAGTGGGTTAAGCCTCTGCCTTTGGTTCAGGTCATGATCCCAGGGTCCTGGAATCGAGCCCCGCATCAGGCTCCCTGCTCAGCGGGGAGCATGCTCCCTCTTCTCTCTCTGCCTGCCTCTCTGACTACTTGTGATCTCTCTCTGTGTCAAATAAATAAATAAAATCTTAAAAAGAAAAGAAATAAAAATAAAAGCAAACATGGGTAAGACAAGGCTTTGGGAGATGCATATTTTGGCTCTGATCACAAGAGATAAAAATTTATTGGTTTCACTGCCTTTTTAAAAAAATATATGCTTTACGCCTAACGTGGGGCTTAAACTCAGCACCCTGACATCAAGAGGTGCATGGTCTACTGACTGAGCAATCCAGGCAGCCCACTTATGTTGCCTTTTAATCCTAGGGGAGCAGAGAATGCCTTTCTCCATGTACAGGTAGAATTTTAAAATCTTTCTTCTAAAATCTAGTAATTTATTGCATAGGAATTGATTGAGCATACACTGTTTGTAAAGCAGGAGGAGTGTGTGTGTCTGTGTCTGTGTGTCTGTGTGTCTGTGTGTGTAATAGAGGGCAAGAGTAGGGAAGAAATGACCATGGGATAGAAGAAAGTGTGTGAGTTGCATCAGTTCTCAGTATGGTTGAATACATGTGCTCAGGTAAATAGCATAAAAAGATTACAATGATAAGTTCCCTGTAAAAAGTTTTAAAAGAAAGTCCTCTGTGAGTTAACATCAGGCAGGGAATTGTCATTTCTATCTAATGACAGAAAGTTTCATTTGAGGATGCCTGGGTTTTCATATCTTTTCTTGGATGTTCTATTAAATTGAGACCACAAGCTTGCATATTTTAATTTGATGAGCACAAAATGTCTACATGCACAAAAATGTATCCCTTCCTGACCTTGCTGTAGGACTTCAAATCCCCCCCATTTTTTTTTTGCATTTTTTTGGATGTTTATATTATAGCCCAATTGTGGTTAAATGGATGGAAGATCTTCCCAATCCATTTGCCTCCACTAATGTCTTTGTTTGGATTTATTACTGAAATAAACCATAAAGAGAAATTTCCTGAGGAAAGAAAACAGAATTGGGCGATTCTCTTTGTCAGTATGGTGTGAAAAACGAAAAGGGGGAGATCAGGAATAGTTTGCAAAGGCAGCCTGAGAGAAGGGTCTTGGCCCGTACAGGAAGATGACCGCATGAATTTTCCGGGTACGTGGTATCGAGGACTGCTGAAGGACCCAGAGAAAACGTAGACCTTTGCCTGAACAGGTGTGTTTGGGTTTTTTGTTTCTTGTTTTGTTTTTGCTGAATGGGGGTTTTCCAGTGTTACCTATTTCAGTGGATGGTAGCATCATCCATCTGCTTCTACTAGCAGGGAACCTGGTAGAAGGTATAGACCACAGCTTGCCGTGTCCTTCCTTCTGTTTCTGTTGCTCTACTCTCTCTGCCGTGAAGCAGAGGGGACACATACTGGAAGCTTAGGCCGGAAGCTTAGGCGAAAAGTGGTGCAGTGTATCTTTTGAAATATTGTAATACTATCTTGCATATGAGAAAATGCTAGAGTGAAGAAGTTTCCTTAAGAGGGTTGTCCTACCGCTCCAAATCACTGCAGTAAACCTTATATGCACTCATGAGCTCACTTCTGTCTCATGGGGTGCCAGAAATGACCAGTAACCGTGGAGAGTTTTGGAACCAAAATGTTTTTGTTTCTTTAAGCCATGCTCTAAGATCGTATCTTTGTTTTGAGTACTTGCCTTGTTACTTTAGGGAAGTGATCTTTTTAAGAAAAAAGGAATGAAATTGACCACCTATACCAAAGGAACTTTGGATCAGTTTCCATTCCATGTAATGTGAGATTAGGTTATCCATCAAGTCAACATAAACCAGGCACCAAAGCACACCTGACGGCAGTGACCCGCATTGTAAGTGTAGTGCTAAACAATTCATGGATAGCTGGTGAATGCTAACCGTCCACCCCATAGACTTTGAGTCCTAGAGAAAGTCATTACAGCTGTAGAGGAATTTACTTGCTATAAAGAACAGTACTTCTAAAATGCCAATGAATTATCTGTGAATGTAATTGTTATAAAATACAAATAATCATATATTATTGTTCTATTCATATTTACAAAGCCATAGATTTCTCTGGGATTTTTTTTTAAAGATTTTATTTATTTGACACAGAGAGAGAGATTACAAGTAGGGAAAGAGGCAGGCAGAGAGAGAGGAGGAAGCCGGCTCCCTGCAGAGCAGAGAGCCCGACGCGGGCCTCGATCCCAGGACCCTGAGATCATGACCTGAGCCGAAGGCAGAGGCTTTAACCCACTGAGCCACCCAGGCGCCCTTCTCTGGGGTTTTTTAAGATGAAGTGGAGTTGCAGATTATATCTAAACCCCTAGAAATCCACACTGGGGGGCGCCTGGATGGCTTAGTCATTAAGCGTCTGCTTTGGCTCGGGTCATGATTCCAAGGTCCTGGGATGGAGCCTCACATTAGGCTCCCCGCTCTGTGGGAAACCTGCTTCTCCCTCTTCCACTCCCCCTACTTGTGTTCCCTCTCTCACTGTGTCTCTTTCTGTGAAATAAAATCTTAAAAAAAAAGATATCTACACTGGGTAGTACCTATGAGAACAAATTATTGATCGTTTCCAACTAATGTCCAGCATTTGGTTAGCAATATATATACACAGGTAATGAGCACTGGGTGTTATTCACGACTGATGAATCACTGAACTCTACTTCTGAAGCTAAAAATACACTCTATGTTAATTAATTAAATTTAAGTGAAATAAATGAAAAAAAACAATATGTACACACACATGGAACAAAAACAGATATACTGTAGTATGATTTTATAGCAACAGTAACAACATCGCCTACATCAGTAGTATGGTACAACGGTCCTTTGATGTATGACTGATGAGCTCCATTTTACAGGTGACGAAACTGAGAACCATTACTAGTACCAACTCACATTCCATAGACTCTGGTTTCTTACTTAAGTCATACCAGACCTCCAACTCCTTGCAAAGCCTGTAACCCCATCTTGCTCTTCCTTGTCTGTGTTTGTTATTTCTCAGTGTCCAGATACAACTTGCAAACCCACACAGTTTATGCTGTGTGCTTCTTCTGGGTAATTTGCCCTCTGTACTTTGTTCTACCTGGCCTTAGTTCCCGCGCCCCTCCCCCCCAATTTCTGTTGCTCTGTGAGACACTGTTGTGTAGTGTGTGTGGTGGCGGGGTGGTCCTTGGTACTTGTACCTTACAGACTCTGAGCAGGGCTCCATCTCGGCTGCATTACCTCTTAGGGCAAACGGCAGCCTCCCGCTCGGTGCTGCCACTCTTCCCTTGGACCCTCTTGCTCCTTGTCTCGGTGCCCCCTCTGACAAATCATTAACTATGATTATTTACTTATTTGAGAGAGAGAGTGCAGAGTGAGTGAGAACACAAATGGGAGGGAGAGGCAGAGGGAGAAGCAGGCTCCTTACTGAGCAGGGAGCCAGATGTGGGACTTGATCCCAGGACCCTGGACTCACCACCTGAGCCAAAGGCANTAACCACCTGAGCCACCCAGAATTTCCCCCCCCCAGCCCCCCATCCCCTGCCCCGGGTTATTCAAGGCACCGATGTTGGCACAGGTGAGCAGTTCTCTGTGGCAAAGACACCACTCTTTCCCTTTGTCCTGTATGGTTAGAGGAGTTCCAGAACAATGTGCTTTGCAATGTGTCAGAACTTTTCGTGGAAAGAACATTTTGCAACTTTTACCACAATTTTCTCTCTTGGAATGCCTATGTATCGATGGGCTCGGCCCAGGACAGATCGGAGTGATGGTCCTGTATTCAGTGTGGAATCACTCCTCCATCCAGATCATTCAGGCTTGCTTGCATCGTCAAGTTTTTTGCCTTTTCCGATCCATGTGTCTCTTCCTGTGGGTTGACTTTTCTCTCAGATGTCTCTTTGTCCACTAAGTCCTTTCTACTGGCTTTGTTCAGGGATTTGTTAGCCACAGCAGTGGCGGTAGTTGAGGTTCGTGCTTGGCTCACTTTCATGGAGAAGAGGCCATTTGGTTCTATAGTACCAGTCATCAAGGTGGTCAGTCATCAACAAAGATAAGTTCTGAATACAATCTGATTTTCCTTATTAAAAAAAAATGTGGTTCAAGGTGGTGAATTAACCACTAGGAGCTATCACATACTGTGGTTTTAAAATACATTTTTACATTTCTAGCATAAAGAATGCCCATCAGTACCCAAAGCATCAACCACTACTGCTTTCTTTTTTGGATTTATGCCTCACATTATTACTATTTCCTTTATGGGTTCTATAAGCATATTAATAAGATAATGTGGCCAAGAGAAATAGCTTTTTATCAAAATTAGGCAGCTTTGCAAAGCCACACTTCCATCTGGATATATTTTCAAAATGCATGGCTGCTGAGAAAACTCAACTCTGTTGGTGAGATCAAACGTTTTATTACCTTGTGACTGAGTGTTGGTAATGCTGGAATTTACAGAAAATCATGCATTAGAGAAGTTTTAGTCGTTTCACAGAGGTTATTTCAGTGATATTCCAAGCCTTAACATTTTTTATGGGGAAGGTTTGAGAGTTTAGGGTCAGATTTGAGTGATTTAGACTAATGTTTATGGGTTGAGCTTCCAACCATGTTGCTGAACCAAAGCTAGTGTAATCAAATAGAGGATTTTTCCATTGCAACTCAGCACAGATTCCAACATTGATAAATGGGATAAATTTGGAAGAAATGGAGTTTATCAGGTAATACCCAAAGTACAAGTCAATTTCAAAGCTTACTAATACAAAGTAGAGGTATTTTAGATGTTTAAACTAAATGCAGCTGAAATGTTAACTTCATTTCTTGTACAGAAAGGAGGACATATTTTCCCTCCAATTATGCGAGCATTTATTACTCATTTTCTGAGTTAGGCAGCGTACGAGATGCTTACACTATCTTAAGATATTACTTACAAATGTCTATGATCCTAAAAGCTACTTTCTTCAGTACCTCTCAGTATTCATAGAGATTTTAATTGTTCTTATTTTAAATAGCTTAGTAATTACAAAATAGGTTTATTGTAGGAAATTAGAAAACTCAGTGAAACAAAATTTTTCTAAAAATCACTCATAATTCTGTTGCTGAGAAGTAACCACTGCATCATCCAGGTGAACATATTTCCAAGCCTGTTTCTGTAAATATACTTCCATTTTATAAGGATAGAGGTTTTTTTTTTCTTTTTAAGATTTTTCTTTCTTCATTTGAGAGAGAGAGAGAACATGGGCAGGAGAGACAGAGGGAGAGGGAGAAGGAGACTCCCCATTGAGCAGGGAGCCCAACGTGGGACTCCATCCCAGCACCCTGGGATCCTGATCTGAGCCCAATGCAGACGCTTAACCAACTGAGCCACCCAGGTGCCCCTAGGAGGATATAGTTCTAAAACAGTTCTGTCCCCTCTTCCCTTCCTTTTTGGTATACTGTGCTAATTATTATTTAACTTCATCATGATTACTTAAAATCAAGATTATAAACAGCAGCTATTTTCTTCTATTAGCCTGAGTTTGCTATATGAAGTCTTCATTCTGGATGTCTAGGGGATATAGCTGAGTTACACTGAATCTAAAGAGAGCTTCAGGGCTCAATGAAATCTGTACCACAAGAGAGCAAGTACACACATGTTCAGTGATTGTTGTGGACCACCTGTGTACTGTCACCTGCAGAAATGGTCTTCATATTTTTTTCCTGGTAGGGTATTTTGTACGAATGCTTCAGTCTCAGGGATGGTTATAAGCCTATTTATTTGAATAGGTGATTTGAAACAAAGTTGTTGTTAGCTTTTGTTACTATTATGCAGACTAGTTGATTGCTTATAGATTATGAATTGAAGGGTATTAGAAAATATATTAAAAGTATCTCTCTAGGGATTTTTCTTACCTTCCAGTTCAGTAGTTATAAATTAACCATTTGAACCTCTTTCGGGATATAGGTATTAAAGGTCACTATGGAAATGAGAAGGTGTTATTTGGGGAGGGAAGCACAATGAACTACCAACCTCCAAAAATACCTGAGTTTGAATGAGAAATAGAATGCAGCAAATAACAGTGTCTGGTATATAGTACTTGAATGATAACTAAACCGTTACTTGAATATTGAGTGAAAGTTCACACACTTGAATGGAAATGACTTCTCTGCTGGTCTCAGTTTCTGGAGTGTTCACTGGTCACAGCTTCTGGAATGATGACTATCCCAAATGGAACAGGTTTGATAAAAGTGTGTTGTAACTTTTGCTACTTTGCAAAAGTCATTTGGATTAGAGTTTGAATTTTTTAATCCATTTTGGGATGGATATCATTCCTAGGGTGATTGAACAAGGACTAGGTATTTTCAAGGTAAGAAGAGATGCCAAGTTTTCTACATTGGGCTAAATTTATAGCCAGGATCAGCAAGACAGTTCTCACCTAAGGTTATGAGATGATATTTTTTTTGTTTTTTTGTCTTTTGTTTTAAAGATTTCATTTATTTATTTGAGAGGGAGAGAGCAAGAGAGCATGCAAGAGCAGCGAGAGGGAGAAGCAGACTCCCCACTGAGCAGGGATTCCCAATGCAGGACTCGATCCCAGGACACTGGGATCATGACCTGAGCCAAAGGCAGATGCTTAATTGACTGACCCGCCCAGGCACCCCGAGACAATAGTTTTTTGAGTGGGGTGACCAACCTGTTATATGGTTGACTTTACCTATGGTTGAAGCTTTAGATCAAGAGTTTTATGGGCACCTGGGTGGTTCAGTGGGTTAAAGCCTCTGCCCAGCGGGGAGCCTTCTTCCTCTTCTCTCTCTGCCTGCCTTTCTGCCTACTTGTGATCTCTCTCTTTCTGTCAAATAAATGAATAAAATCTTTAAAAAAAAAGTTTTCTCATCTACTACTTCTAGTGCGCTTACTTAAAGGAAAATCACTTTAGCATCTATACATTGCAGAGTATAGGATTAAATGAAAAGACAAGAAACAAGTTGAGCAATGTTTGATAAAGAGGAAAGAAATTGGGCTTCTCTGGATCCATCTTGGCCAGGAGTCCAGAGATCATCCTGAGTAGTGCTCTCTCCAAAAAAGAGAAAAGTTAGTGCAGCTTTAGAGGAGGTGGAAGGTTACCAAAGGATAAGATTATTTCTATGTCACTTGACCGTGGCTGGCAGAGTATTCTTAGACCCATGAGCTATAGGAAGGGTAGGAGTTTCAGGATATAACACTGGGCTTGCTTCTACTTTCTCTTCTCACTTCTTGGATTTTATTCTATCTTTTCTCTATTCCCCTTTGTATAGACCAGAACATTTTGTAATAGCTTTGAATGATGAAAATAGGCTGCAAGTGTTAAAAAAAAAATGCCAGGAAGTCAAAACTCAGTTCACAATTAAACTTCCTGCCTTTAAGTTTTCATTTTATGAGTAGATATTTTAGTTCTGAAAATTCAAATTGCAGTATGGATGTGAGGGAAACCAAATAAAGGTAAACCAATGCACTTTAATATGTGCTCAAATTTAATGTATGCATTTTTTATTTTAGGAACATTTTAAAATGTGTGGCTCTTGTCTTTGGTGAGAGAGAAGTTGAAAGAAAAAAATCTATGCATTCCAGGAAGCATCCCAATTTTAATTAAAAATGCCAGGCTAATTTGTCTCCCTCCCAGAGCCACGGATATTTTGCCTTTGGGCTGTTGTGGAGACTTGTCTGCCATTTGTCTGAATATAAATAACTCTCATTTTCACACTTGTCTTTTCTTGCAGTTTGTCAAAATGGTTGCTTATCACGGTAAATTAATTTCATATCTGGAGAGCAGATATATATATATATATATGGAGAGAGAGTGCGAGTGCAAGCAAGTGCAAGAGAGTTTGTGTACAATTTCTCAACAAAAGACTATTTTGTCTGTTATGTGGAAACAAGAAAACATACTGTCTTTGGTGCCCCTAAGACCACCCTTCGATTGGGTGATTTGCTAAAGGGACTCCCAGAACTTCAAAAAGCTGTACTTAGCCGTATGGTTCATTATAGTGAAGGGATACAGATTAAAATTAGCAAAGGAAAAAGATGCTTAGGGCAGTATCCAGGAAAAACTGGGCACAGGCTTCCTGTTGTCCTCTCCCAGTGCAGTCATACAGACAGCATTTAATTCTCCCTTCAACAATGTGTTTTGACATTTGAAAAGTGGTGCCAAGTAGGAAAGCTCTCCGGAGCCCTGGTGGCCAGGATTTTATTAGGATTTAGTCACAGAAGCATTGAGCTCCACATGACTGACCTTAGCTCTGCTGAGATTCCATCATCCCCTCTCACCCCTCCCCCATCTAACAGATACCATGTGGCCTCCGGCCCAAGTTAAATCACGATGTTAGCATATTCTCTCTGGTGTGAAACAAGGCCCCAGATTTACAAAGACACTGTCAGTTAGGATATTCCAGTGATTTAGAGGGAATCTCCCAGAAGCCTATCAAGGTCATCCTGAAGACCTTTGGATTGTGCAACATTTGGATAACCTTGGCCTGCTGAGTTAGCTCTTTAGTGCCTGGACATGGTGCCAAGTACAGAGGGTTTTCACGTAATTCTGAATGCTGAATTATTTCTTTGGGAAAACTGTCAAGGCAGTACGGTTCCATTGTCCTCAGAATATTGAAGAGAAGAAGACAACACTATCTTTCATTGAAGGGGCTTCTTCTGTGGTGTCCCATGCTAAGTGCAGGTGAGTGGTTGTGTGGACTAACTAGCATTGCCGAGGCCCATCCTAAAGACCAGATTGGTGTAAGAGTCAGTATCTTTAGCTTTTTGTGTGTTCTGGTTGTAGTGGTAAATACTTTCCATAAGGGGGAATAGAACCTGGTTACCTTTTCTTGGCTCTTCATAAATTTCTTTATCAAGTTATACCGCATGTAATCTAGCAGAGAAGAAACAATAAGGGTTTGATGGAAACATTTTTATTTGGAAAAAGTAAGAGCAAAGGTCTTGGGCACAGAGAGCTAAAAATGGTAATCTTGTGACCATTTATGGCAATTCCTGAGAATCACGGGAGCATTCTGAAAATAGGGGACAATGAGAAAATTTTAATCACTATGAATCCAATGTGATCTGTTTTTCCTACTTCTCAAATTTTTTGGAGGGCAGACCTTTCTGCTATAATTTATTTTTAAGCTTTGTGTTAACCTGTCAACTATACTTGATTTTGATCATTTAGAAGAATATAATGGATATACAAGGTATAGGGGTGTTCATGGCTTATATCTGAGACCTGTAACCCATAACGAGATTAGTTCCAGCCTCACATATGGATAAAACAGGCATGGATCCAGTGCTGGAAATTAAAAGTTAAAGGAAAGCCATGAAATTTGATTGCTGAAAGGTCAACTGGGGTGCAAGGTAACATTCCTGATCTCCTTCAACATAGATAAGGTTTAGTGAGATGACCAGCATGCTTTTCTGATATGAATGTATATATTATATTTGGAAAATTGGAACTGCCTGGAAAATACAAAATTATAACTCAAGTGTATTTAGAACTAATCTGCATCCTGTGGTTTGGAAATTAATGTATAATAGGGCAAAATTAAGGAGCATTGGGTAAACCCAGAATTGAATCTACATGGGCCTTGAGTATTAATAGTGATGCCTGAACATGTTTAATAAGCAGAACACTTCATAAGAAGAACCTATCAAAATAGTGAGGTATGCTGATACATTTTTGGAGCGGGTCTGAATTTGTAATTCAGCTTTTTTGTTGGTCTTGGTTCTTTATGGAATGGGTAATTTTTTTGTGTTTCATATCCTGCTAAGTTGGTTGTATAACAGGAATTCTTCCATTGTTTTTCCTTTTTGGTATTTTTTGAAAAATTTTGGATTTTGGTAAAAAGGAATTGATTTAATATTCATGTGATTTTTCAAATGTATTTTGCTTTTAAAATACGCAGTTTATAGGCCAGATGACTTTTTACTTAAATAAGAAATTATTTGATTCTGATTATTTTGCCCTCCATTTTCCCCTCATCACCTGCTGTTCATTCTTTTCTCCTGCCACTTTTTCTGCCTCCTACTCATCGATCCATGTATCCATTCAAGAGTTATTTTAATACTGTCCTATTCAGAAGTACAAAAGTAATCACTAGGGGTAAAGTGGTGAGTTAAGTTCACATGTTTTCCTTAAGGATCTCAGCAGCTTCACTGATATTTAATGTTAGTCTTTTTTTTTTTAATATTTTTATTTATTTGACAGAGAGAGAGATCACAAATAGGCAGAGAGGCAGACAGAGAGAGAGTAGGGAGAAGCAGGCTCCCTGCTGAGCAGAGAGCCTGATGCGGGCCTCGATGCCAGGACCCTGAGATCATGACCTGAGCCGAAGGCAAGAGGCTTTAACCCACTGAGCCACCCAGGCGCCCTATTGGTATATTTTCACAGAGAATTTAATTTTAATAAAGAATAACTCATCAATATTCTTTGTTTAGTATTTCTGTGTTCCATCAATGAAAATTTGTCTACCCAAGGTAATAAAGATAGTAAATACCTATGCTTAATTCTAAATGCTTAACAATTTTAACTTTCATGCCCAGATCTATTATCCATCATGAATTAAATTTTGTATATATGGTAATATAGAAATCAATGTTCATTTTCTTTCAATTTCAATATTTTCTAAAAATTTGGGGGGGTTTTAATTAAAATACAGTGTTACATTTGTTTCAGGTGTACAATATGCTTGATCTCCTTCACCTGCGTACCCCAATCCCCTACCCCACCTTCCCTGTGGCAACCAGCTGTTCCTATTTAAGAGTCTGCTTTTCTTTAGGTTTGGGGTTTTTTTTTCACCCCTTTTTTCATGTTCATTTGTTTTGTTTAATAGTTTTTTTCTGAGAGGGGTTTTAGATTCACAGAAAAATTGAGCAGAAAGTACCACTTGTTCCCCTGACTGCCCCTCCACTACTTTAACACTCTGCATTTTGTCTACAGTGTCACATACAGGGCAAGCTCCCCTCCCCCAACCGGATTTCATAGATTTTTTTTTTTTCCCCCAAGCAGGTTTAGATTCACAGCAAAAATAAGTGGGAAGTACTCCCTGCCCCCACACAGGCACCATGTCCTTAAGTATTGAAAACATCCTATACCGGGGNGGGGGGGGGGGGGGGGGGGGGGGGGGGGGGGGGGCATATTTCTTATAATTGATGAACCCCCATTGATAAATTATTATTACCCCAGGTACATAGTTTACATTAGATTTCATTCTTGGTGTTGTATATTCTTTGAATTTTGATAACTTCATAATGACACCAATCTGCTATTTTAATATACTGAATGGTTTCAATGTGCCAAAAATCTCTTCATAATCTGTATAACCGTTTCTGCCTCATTCCTTACCTGGAAACCACTGATCTTTCTACTGTGTTCAAAGTTACATAATTTTTAGAATGTCATATATAGTTGGAATCATAGTGCAGATAACCTTTTCAGATAGGCTTCTTTCACTTAGTAATATGCATTTAAGTTTCCTCCATGTCTTTTCATAGTGTAATAGGTAGTTTATTTTTAAAATAGCCCACTGTCTGGATGTACCACATTTTATTTATTCATTCACCTACTGAAAGATATCTTAGTTGCTTCTACGTTTTATCAATTATAAACAATGCTGCTATTAGCATCCCTATGCATTGTTTTGTGTGGATGTAAGTTTTCAATCCTCTTGGGCAAAACCCATGGAATGCACTTGATGGATGGATCATATGGTATGTTTAGTTTTGTAAGAAACTGCACACTGTGTTACAATGTGGGCATGCCATTTTGCGTTGCTACCAGCAGTGAATGAGAATTCATGTTGCTCTGCATCTTTGGCAACATTTGGTGTTGTCAATGTTCCAGATACTGGCCATTCTAATTAGGTGTGTATTGGAATCTCAGTGTTTAAATTTGTAATTCCCCAGTGGCATATGATGTTGAGCATCTGTTCCTATGCTTGTTTGCCAACTGTATATTTTCTTTGGTAGAATGTCTTTGGCCAGTTTTTAATCAGATTGTTTTCTCATCGTTGAGTTTTATGAGTTTTTGAAATATTTTGGATTACAGTTCATTATCACATAGGTCTTTTGCAAATATTTTCTCCCAGTCTGTGGCTTGTTTCCTCATTCACTTGACATTGTCTTCCACAGGGTAGAAATTTTGAATTTTACTGAAATCTCATGGGTTGTGCCTTGTGTGTTCTATTTAAATAACCATCATCAAAGTCAAGGTTATCTAGATTTAAACTATGTTATGTTTACAAATTTTGTAGTTTTGTATTTTGCTTTTAGGTCTGTGATGCAGTTTGAGTTAATTTTTGTGAAGGGTGTGATGTCTGTGTCTAGTTTCCTTTTTGGGGGAGGTGGGTTGCCCATGGATGTCCAGTTGTTCAAGTACTATTTGGTGAAGGGTTCATGTTAAAAATATAATTGTCCTGTAATCACTACATGTTGAAAAGCCTTTCTTTTCCCTACGTAAATTGTTTTGATGCCTTTTTTTAAAAGTCAATTGACCATATACGTGTGAGTCTATTTCTGGGGTTTTCATTCTGTGTCTTGATTTGTCTATTGTTCCAATAACCACATGTCTTAAAAATTGTATCTTTAACTAGAGTAAGTCTTTAAATTAGGGAATTTAAGTCTTTTGCCTTTAGATCTGTAGCATTGATATTTTGATGTCTTTGAATCCATGAACATAATAGATCGCTCAATCTATTTATTCTTTAATTTCTGTAATCAATATATTTTAGTTTTGATTTAGAGATTTTACACATCTTTTATTAAATTTGTTCTTCAATGTTATGCTGATGTTATTTATAAGTAATATAAATTTTCTTTTCCAATTTGCTTGTTCATAGGTTAAAATACAATTATTGTTTATTGGCCTTTTAAACTAATCAATAGTTTAATTGATAATTTTTCAAGGTTTTTTGTGGGTTCTGTAGGATTTTCTATATATAGAATTTTATCATCTATGAAAAGTTTTATTTATGTTTCTTTCTGATATTTATGCTTTATTTTTTTCCTCCCATATCACAGAACTCATTAGGACCTTTAGAACAGTATTTTTTAAAAAAAAATATTAATTAATTAATTTGACATCGAGAGAGAGAGAGAGAGAGAGAGAGAGAGAGGGAGAGAGAGGGAGAGAGATCACAAGTAGGCAGAGAGGCAGGCAGAGAGAGAGAGGAGGAAGCAGGCTTCCCACTGAGCAGGGAGCCAGATGTGGGCCTGGATCCCAGGACCCTGATATCATGACCTGAGCCGAAGGCAGAGGCTTTAACCCACTGAGCCACCCAGGCACCCTCTAGAACAGTATTGAACAGAAATGGTCAGAGTGAAATCTTTATCTGAATTTAAGTTTAGAGATCAAATGGCCACTATTTCACCATCACATATGACTTTCTTTTGGATGCCATTTATTAAATCAAGAAATTTTACTTCTATTCCTAATTTGCCAAGAGTTTTTATTAAAATTTCATAGTAGATATTATCAAATGCTTTCTTTACGTTTCCTAACATGGTTGATTTATTTTTTTAACCTTTATTTTGTTAATGTGGTAAATAAACTTATAAAATCAATGTTAAAAAGATCTTCTATACTTAAAGTAAACTTGCCATTGTCATTTTTACATAATATGGGATTCAGGTTGTAGCCTTTTGTTTAGATATTTGCAGTTATGTTCTTGAATGATATTCGCACAGAATCATCCTTTTTCATAATTTTTGTTTTTGGTCAGGTATTGGTGTTGAACGTATGCCGATTTCATTAAATTGGGTAACTTTTCCCTCTTTTTTATTTTTATTTTTTATTTTTAAAAATTTCTTTAGTTTATTAATCCTCTTATAAAAATCTTCACAATCACCACAGATTAAGTTTCTGCAGAATCTTTACTCCTTCTATTGTCCAATCTCCAGCTATGTTTTTGCCAGCACCAACATTGACTTTTATAGTTCCATTGACTTTCTTCATTCTGTTCTTGTGTTCCTTTCACTGTTTTCTTGAGGTCTTTTTCTCCTCATAAGACCATGTCTTGCAAGTCTATGTTTCGGTTCATTTTTCTTTGCATTATCCAAGGAATCATAAAAGCAGCTGACTTGCCACCCCCAAAATGGGTTCTGAATCCAGATACAAAGATGATATCCGATGTGGTCTTGTACATCTCGGCTGGTTTTTCCCAAATTTCTGTCTTAGGTACTGTTGCTTTTCTGGGGTAAAGAACATTAATGACCATCTGTTTGTGTTGAAGTAGTCAGTTGGTCATGAATTTCCTGGTCTGGATAGTTGCTGTGTTGTTCCTGATGGTGGCAGACCTTCTCGTGCCAGGGAGGAAAAGAGCTCCTTCTTCTTAAATTTAACCTGTGTAAGAGTTAATGATGGGTGATATGTTTATGAATCCTTAAACGTTTGGTGAAATTCTCCAGGAAAGTTTCCTAAGCCTGGATTTTTGTGTGTGGGAATATAATTACAGTTTAATTCCTTTAATAGTTTTTTTTAAAAGATTTTATTTATTCATTTGAGAGATAGAGCACACAAGCAGGGAGAGCAGGAGAGGGAGAAGCCAACTCCCTGCTGAGCAGGGAGTCTGATATGGGGCTCGATCCTAGTACCCTGAGATCATGACTGGAGTCGAAAGTAGACACTTCACCAGCTGAGCCACCCAGATGCCCCTAATTCCTTTAATAGTTTTAAGGTTAGGTAGGAACTTGTCTATTTTGTAGCTTAGGAAAAAATTTTCCTCTACCCTTCCAGGTTCTTTGGCCCATATAATAATTAAATTGAAATAAGACCGATTTAACAGGAGAAATAAATATTTAATTTAGTACATAAGGGAACCTTATAAAAATATGATATCCAATGGCAATCAGGTAGTTACAGCCATATATGCCTTCCTGAGTTAAGCAGTGGGAAGAGGGGAGGGTAATTTACAGGAGCATAAGAAGAGCATATGTTTAGTAATTAGATGTTTGTCTTGACATACAGATTATCCCGATCAAAGTTTTCTCTGGTAATAGCTCTCTTTCTGGGGCAAAGCCCCTATCTAGGTAATTAAGGGAGAGGTAAAAGTTTTTGAGTGTACTTGGTCCAGATTGCTTTCAGCTCCAAATAATGCACATGCTAAAGTGACATAATTTAGAGTTGAATTTCAGCTACATTTTTCTATGTTTATTGTGTTTGTGATTTTTTTTTTAACTTCTTGAGAGAAATGACTAGATCAGGTCACCTTCTTTTTAAAGCTCCAAATAGTAGGTATTTTAGGCCTGTGACCAATACAGTCTTTTTCAGTTACTCATCTCTTCTGTTGTATCTCAAAAGCACCCATAGGCAATACTTAAACAAGTAAGCTTGCCAGTATTTTCATAAAAGCCAGGTAACTGGACTGTGGGCCATAGTTTGGTAACTCTTTACCTCTATCATTGATTTTTAGCTTGCTTTTTCCCCTAAGTTATGCATTTAAGATTATAAATTTTTCTATAAACCTCAAGTTTTAATAAAGCCTATTTTCATGATTATTTAGTCAAAGTATTCTTAAGATTTCATTGTGATTTCTTTTTTGCCCCACAGTTATTTTGAATTGTATAGCTTAAGTTTCAAAAAATTTTTAAGATTTTTAAGGCTATATTTTTAAGGCTATATTTTGTTATTTTTTTTATCTACCTACCTACCTACCTGCCTACCTACCTACCTACCTACCTACCTATCTACCTATCTATTTGAGAGAGAGGGGGTTGGAGAGAAGCAGAGGTAGAGGAAGAGATTCCTCAAGTGACTGAATGCAGAGCCCAGAAACTGAGACCTGAGCTGAAACCAAGAGTCAGATGCTCAACCAATTGAGCCACTCAGGCACCCCATCTTTTGTTATTTTCTAGATTAATTCTGTTGTGCGCAGAGAACATACCTTATGTAAATTAAAGCTTTATGGTCACTTTTGGTATAATTTTGTATATTTCCAAATGATTCTCTTCATTTTGTTGCATTGCTCTATATGTGCCAATTAGGTGTAATTTGTTAATAATTTTACTTATAATTTCTATATTTTATTTGTTTTCTTACTTATCAGTAAATGGATAATTGTGTTAAAATCTCCCACCATGGTTGTGAATTTCGTGTGTGGTTTCAATATTTTCCCCTAGTTTTATTGATAAACATATATAAGTTTAAGGTGTACAGCATAATCACTTGTCTTATGTATATTGTGAAATTATTACCAGAGCTTTTGTTAACATCCATTATCTCATATAGATACAGAAAGAAAAGAAAAATATTTATTTTTTGTGACTAGAACTTCAGATATACTCTTTTAAGAACTTTGAAATATACCATTCAGCAGTGTTAACTATAGCCTTAATGTTATACATTACTTCCCTGTTATTTATGTATTTATGAAGATTGATTTATTTGAGGGACAGGGAGAGAGAATCTGAAGCATATTCTGTGCTAAGCGCGGAGCTCAATACAGGGCTTGATCTCATGAACCTGAGCTGAAACCAAGAGTTGCGTGATTAATTGTGCCACCCAGGCACACCATGTCCCTGTTATTTATCTTATAACTAGAAGGTTCTGCCTTTTGACCACCCTTTTTCCATTTTTCAATCCTGTGTAATTTTCCTTATGTATTTTGAAACTATATTATTTGGTTCATATGAATTTAAAGATTTTTAAAAATTATTAATTAGTTCATGTGAGAGAGAACTTGAGATAATAAGAGCAGGGGGGAGGGCCAGAGGGAGAGGGAGAAGCAGACTTCCTGCTGAGCAGGGATGCCAGTATAGACCTGAATCCCAGGACCCTGGGATCATGACCTGAGTCACCCAGGTATCCCTAAATTCATTTGAATTTAGAATTGTGTTATCTTTTTAATGGGTTTGTTGTGTTATTGCAGTGAAGCATCCCTATCTGTCTTTAACACTGGTTCTTTCCTTAAAGTTTACTTTACCTGATAGTAGTCTAGCAACATCAGCTTCCTTTTTTTAGAGTGTGCTCTACGTATCTTTCCCATCTTTTTACTTTTAATTTTTTGTATTCTTTTTTTCTTTTTTAAGATTTTATTTATTTATTTGACAGAGAGAGAGAGAGATCACAAGTAGGCAGAGAGGCAGGCAGAGAGAGAGGAGGAAGCAGACTCCCTCCCGAGCCACCCAGGGGCCCTCAATTTTTTGTATTCTTATATTTAAGATATGTTTCCTTTATGAAGCATGTATATTTTTATTTGTATTTAGTTTTACATTTGTATCTTGTTTATTTATATTCATGATAGTTAGCACATACGTTTTTATTTAAATCTACTATATTGTTAAAGCCATCTAATGTCTTCCATCTATTCTAAGTTCTTGTCTTCTTTCTTATCTTGCCTTCTTTTAGATTTACTAGTTTTCATTTTTTAACTTTGTATTCTCATGGTCACTGTATACTTTATTATTATTATTTTAGTGGATACCCTAGATATTATAACATTTATTCATGGTTCTTCCAAACGTCAAACACAGTAACTCCATTTTTTAATATCTGAAATCATGTGCTGTTTTAATGATGTCTTTTCTTTTCTTTTCAAGATTTTATTTATTTATGACCGAGAGGCACAGGGAGAGAGGAAACAAAAGCAGGGGGAGCTGGAGGGGGAGAAACAGTCTCGCCCTAAGCAGGGAGCTCGATATGGGGCTCAATCCCAGGACCCTGGCATCATGTCATGAGCTGAAGGCAGCTACTTAACGACTGAGCTACCCAGGCACCCCTAATGGTGTATATTAAATTCAGGAATATTTTAAACTCCACAAGACATTATTATCATTGTTGATGTTTTTACTCAATAGTGCTCTGTGTTTACAGAAATTCATTTATGCTTTCCAGTCTCCTCCTTTCTTCCTGTATTTCTCTGTTCGTATCTGGAATTGTTTTCCTTCTTCTCAAAGAGCACCCTTTCACTATTTCTCTCAATGTAAGTAAGTCTGGGAGGTGAGAAATTATTTTGGTTTTGTTTATAATTATTTTCTTTTGGCGTTTGAGATTGCCATTCACTTTTCTTGTGGATTCTGTTGTCTCTGTTGAGGTAAGCCCAAGTAGAATTATTAATACTTTGAACGTAGTCTATTTTCATTCTTTTTTTTTTAATTTCTTGAGATAAAATTTACCCTTTTAACCATTTTGAAGTATACAGTTTAGTAGTTTTTTAAGATATTTATTCATCAGTTTTACTATGGTAAGTTTATGTGTGGTTTTAATTATATTCATATAAATTTATAGATATATATAATTATACATTATATAATATATATTTATATACAGTTAATTTATATTAACTGTTTCAAGTTCATACAGCATTTGGACTCATTTATTTCATGTCTTTCTATAGTTTTAAAATGTGTTCAGTCATTATCTCCTCCAATTCTGTTTCTCTCTCCTTTTTCTCTCTTCCCCTCTTGAGACTTATTTTTCTTCCCACTCTTGTTTCTTTAGGGTTCTTTCAACCTATTTTTTACTGACCTATTTTTTTATTTAACTGAATGTCTCTTCAGATATATTTTTAATTTACTATTAAATTTATCAAATGAATTCCTAATTATGGTTCCTGTATTTTTACTTTTAGAAGTTTTATTTTTTATAGTTTCTTCTTTCCTTCACATATTCTTGGCATTTTTCTCTTATTTCAGTGCATATAGTCACCATGATTATTTAAAATAATCCATGTCTGATATCTCCATTAATTTTATTTCCTGATGTTTATTTTGATTTTTATCTTGTTTCCTCATGTATGTACTATTCTTTGAGTTAGTGATCGGATATTATACATAAAAAACTATAGAAAGCATTTGACCTCTGATAAGACGGTATCTTCCTTTCGCACCCCACGTACAATCCCCACTCTTTTTAGCTAAGAGATGGCTATTGGAACTCACAGTCCTGGATCATCTTCATCCATTTTCAGTGAGTACTAGGCATAGTTCCTGAGTAAGTTGGTCTAATTATAATTCATCCTTATTCCTAGGATATGAACCTTTGTGGCCCCATCCTAATGCATTTGTCAGCATGCACTTCCTTGTCCACAGGAGACTCTAGACTTTAGTGTTTGTCCCATAACCTCTTCAGATTTTCAGATTTATTATTCAGTTTCTCAACTTATAAGCTGTTATGTTCCAGAATGAAAGATCCAGTTCCCTTGTCTTGTTTTCCTTCTCCTTTTGTATCCTTGTTCTACAAGTTTTTACCATTCTTTTTGTTTTCCAACTTAGAGATGACTTTTCAAGTATTTGTGCCAGGTTTCCCAGTTGTTTCGGGGAAAGATTGTCCTTAATATCTAGTTTACCTTTATACAAAGCAAGAATCTGCTGTTTGTTTTTAAAATGTCCCTATTTGGCCAGATAAAAAATTTTGGAGTCTTTTATCAGATCCTCAGAGTCTTTCTGCGGAGGTTTTGGTAATACAAAAGAAATACAGGCTCCCATCCTTCTGATTAAGAAACTTTGTGTTAAGTTAGTAAGTCATATTTACCATGGCTAAAGTAAATAGTGATTTGTAGTATACTGTTTTTTTTAATACTATTTTTTAAACTAATCTCTACACTGAACATGGGGCCTGAAACTTACACCCTTGAGATCAAGAGAGGATGTTCTACTGACAGCTGCCAGGCACCCCTTTGGAATATTGTTTTTATGCTAGGCTTTAGTTGGGTGGGATGACCTCATATACAGTAGTTCAGAATTCACATAGAAGGTTGGGCCAGAGCT
The DNA here is from genome assembly GCA_002007465.1 of Ailurus styani. Taxonomy (NCBI): domain Eukaryota; kingdom Metazoa; phylum Chordata; class Mammalia; order Carnivora; family Ailuridae; genus Ailurus; species Ailurus styani. The sequence goes on along the minus strand of LNAC01000379.1, from coordinate 788,455 downwards.
AGGGTTTGAAAGATGGAGATCAGCAGAGGGTGGGCATTGGGTGTTGCTTGTATGGCTTAGTCCCCGCAGAACCTATTCATACCATGGTGACTGAATAGTTTATCCCTTAATCCTTCTTTCTCTTGATTTGTTGTAAATCTAATCAGGCTATGCTGGAAGCTTGGGAATTCATTGGTGTACATTGTCAAACATGTGTTAAATTGATTGCCTGTGATTTCTCTAGCAGACCCAGGAGTGCAGCAAACATGCAGGTGATTGTATAAAGTCTGCATAGTCCCCCAGTTGGGTGTTTGACAGTCAGGTCTCCCTCAGGAGTATCTCAGTTAATCTAGCTCTTTTCTTCTGACACTCAGCTGGCAATCCTGTGTAGTCATTCCCCCCTGCCTTAGTACCTGAGTGAGACAACTGGGGGGAGGGATATATATATATATCTCCTAAAGCATCAGTCACACAGGTGAAGATTAAGAAGGACCCACATTGCACCTGCCTATTCAGCATGCTGATTGCACCTGCCTGAAGTGATTGCTTTTTGGAGCTCAGTATTTTTTCCTGTGAATTTGCCAGAGATGCATGAGGTGACTTAAGCAACTCCTCAGGGTATGGAACCTCTCTATCTTTTAGGCACTCCATGGGTCTGAATCTCTGGCAGGGATGAAGAAAGTAGGCAAGATGGTGTACTGAGCATGAATTTAATTTCCTCAACTCTGTTGTATGAGATACATTTTATGTATTTCCTCTAAGTCAATTTGAATCAGCTCTGAGCATTCAATTTATAGGGTGGTTGGAAATTCGGTCTCAATTATTATTGGTCCTTTTTCCTAACCCCCATACCCTCCTGTATCATCTTCTTGTCCTGGGAGTCTAGCATAGAACACGACAGGCTGTGAGGATGTTGATCTTTTGTTTGTACTGACTGTATTCCTCCCAGATACACGGACTTGCTCCTCATCCAAGCCTGCATAATCTCTTCTAGGCAAGTTCCACCGTGGTTTCCATGGATTTTTCCTGCATCTTAGGCCCCTAGGACTTTGCCTTTCTGTATACCACTGTGCACCCATTTTCCTCTGGGGTCTTGACACCATCACCTGGTGCTTTGAGCGAGAGGGCATTGAAACGTGGTTCCCTCTTTTGTCTTTTAGAGTTTTTTCTTCATTCATTGAAGCAAAGGTGAAAGTGTAATGACAAGTACTCTGATGTTTCCTGGAAACTGTGCCACTAGTAGACATCTCTTTTTTACATTGGGTGAAAGGGGTTGTGGGAAGCCATCAACTATGAGATGCAAAGCGACGGAAGGTGGACTTCACAATCATCAGTTGATTTACTAGTTACTTATTTGGTGTCAGATCTTACACAATGAATAAAATCTAGTTTGTGTTGTCACGGAGATGATGGTCTGGATAAAGAGTAGTGGTGGATAAAGAATAGAGTAGAGGGTGCCTGAGTGGCTCAGTGGGTTAAAGCCTCTGCTTTCGGCTCAGGTCATGATCTCAGCATCCTGGGATCGAGGCCCGCATTGGGCTCTCTGCTCAGCAGGTAGCCTGCTTCCTCCTCTCCCTGTCTCTCTGCCTGCCTTTCTGCCTACTTGTAATCTCTCTCTCTGTGTCAAATAA
>LNAC01000379.1:753904-786675 GCA_002007465.1 Ailurus styani | reverse complement strand
TTTAAAAAAAAAAAAAAAAAAAAAAAAAAAAAAAAGAATAGAGTAGAAAAAGGAGTTCTGATTATTCTTCACCTCAATCAACTTCCAAGGCAAACTCCTTAAGTCTTAGCTCTCAAATTGCCTTTTTCAAGTTACACTGGTAATTATGAGTCAGTTCTTCTTTAGGGGTGTTTGGGCTGTAACTGTGGGGATGAATGAATGTGTCTGTTTTTGTACTAGGTGCTCTTGGTCTGTGGCCTCAAAGGATGGAACTGTGTGGCTCCGGCAGTTTTCTGAAATCTGTGGCTTTACAAGACTTCCTGCTGTAGATAAGGACACTGACTTCTCTTATCTGCTTGTCCCTAGGTGCCTCTTTCTGGCGAGATACTGAATTTACCTGCAGAGTTGGATTGCTTTTATCCCTGAACTCTATACTGCAGACACTTGAGATTAGTGCTAGGAGAGGAGAAAGGGTAATTGTTTCTGGGGAAAAGAATTGTGTAGGTAGTAGTTGTTTAAAAAAACGGGGCCTAGAGTGGTATTTAGTCAAATATGGCTGCCAGGCAGAAAAGAAGAGCCTTTTAGAATCTTTTTCAAAGAGTTTTGTACTGATGTGCTTTGTACTCTGTTATTCTTGGGAAAAGTGTTTAAAATGTTACAACCTTTACAAAAATGTCCTCACCTGTTTTAGTTGTAGATCACGTTTTAGTTGAGTCTTCTGGAATAATAAGCATATAAGGATTTTATTAATTAAATGATATTGCCTTGTAAATCAGAAGTTTTACATTCTTGCCCCATACAGTTTTCATTTTCAAGCATCTGAGCAAACCACAACTATTACTTGAGGTATATCTGAGTGTTCTTCTTGTCAAGTATATATTTATCCTAAAAATCTTGGTGCTGAAGAGAGCCTTTTATGTGCAATTTTGACTTTATATTTTGTAAACCTGTTTTGATTTTTTTTCCATCTCTATAGAAGTGGGATTCCTTTTCAGAGTTTTATGCCCTTTAACAAATGTGAGTACATCTGAATGGAACTTCTAGAAAGAGCCCTTGATATTGCCCTAATGACTTAGGGATATCAAGGTTACAGGCATCCTTTTTCATTTATGCAGAAGGGAATTAATTATTTGAACAGTATTGTAAATATATTTTCTTTATGATTTTCTTAATACCATTTTCTTTTTCTTTTTTTTTTAAGATTTTATTTATTTATGAGAGAGAGAGAGAGAGAGAGAGTGAGAGGGAGCATGAGAGGGGAGGTCAGAGGGAGAAGCAGACTCCCCATGGCGCTGGGAGCCCGATGTGGGACTTGATCCTGGGACTCCAGGATCATGACCTGAGCCGAAGGCAGTTGCTTAACCAACTGAGCCACCCAGGTGCCCCAATACCATTTTCTTTTCTTTAGTTTATTTTTTTCTAGGAAGACAGTATATAATACATATGACATAGAAAATATGTTAATCAACTCTATATGTTATTGTTAAGACTAATGTTCAACAAAAGCTGTAAATATTTTTTTATAGAGTTTATTTACTTATTTGAGAGAGAGAGAGAGAGAGAGAGAGAGAGAGAGAGTACAAGCAGGGGGAGTGGCAGAGAGAGAGAGAGAGAGGAGAAAGCACGCTCCACGCTGAGCAGGGAGCCCGATGTGGGCCTTGATCCCAGGACCCTGAGACCATGACCTGAGCCGAAGGCTGACGCTTAACAAACTGAGCTACCCAGGCGCCCCAGTATTTATGTTTTTGAGGAGTCCAAAGTTCTTTATGGGATTTTGACTGCCCAGAGGTTGGAGCTACTAAGCCCACCATTTTTCAAATGTCCAACTATATTTATGTGAGAAAGAAGGGCAACAGGGATTATTGGGGAGTATATATAGTAGGCCCTCTGGTTTCTCAGAATTTTCTCACAGGATGTTCCATCCCCTTAGCTTGTTTGGAGACCCCACACTTTCTGTTTCCTCACAAAACTTGTTTTTAGTAAGGAACTATGAATGTTCATAGTAGAACCTGAATAACCTAATGGCTTAACCTGTCCCTTTGCTAAGACATTCTCATTTAAGAAAGCTGACAAAGCCCAAAAGAAAGCTTCTCACTGGAGATTCTCAGGTAATGGTTCTTCAGTGGAAAGGGTATTTTATTCATTAGTAATATCTTTCTGTACCTCCTTCTTCCCCCAGCCTCCACCCCCAATATTCAATAGGGGTTGCCCTAATCTCTCTCTCTCTCTCTCTCTCTCTTTTTAAAGATTTTATCTATTTATTTGACACGGAGAGAGAGATCAGATCACAAGTAGGCAGAGAGACAGGCAGAGAGAGAGGAGGAAGCAGGTTCCCCGCCGAGCAAGGAGCCCGATGCAGGCCTCGATCCCAGGACCCCGAGATCATGACCTGAGCCGAAGGCAGAGGCTTTAACCCACTGAGCCACCCAGGCGCCCATCTCTCTCTTTCTTTAAAAAATAAACCTGATCCTGTCTGGTATCCCTGCTGAGTAGTAGTTAAATCGTGGCTGACCAAGTCTCTGACTTGATCTCTGGACATTGTGTGTATGTGTGAAGGCAGAAGGCTGATGTGGAGAATGGCGTTGCAAAGGGGAGGAGAAGAAGCGAATCAACCAGTTACATTTACATCCACTGTGGGCTTGAAAAGGGGCTATATGTTGTGCAAAGGTGGAAACGTAGGCATAATTTCTAGTTCTTATACTAAGACTGTTATGATTGTGTTGATTAACACCAAGGCGTATAATTTAGTAAACTACATTTGCAGTCAGGCCAGTGATCTTCTGAGTCCTTCTGACTTCTTAACTGTATATTCTTCGATGAATCCTTTAATCTCTAGCTTTGAATGTAAAATGAAACTCGTGCCTACCTATTGCCCACAGATGCCACATCTGAACAAATGAAGTGATGGATAGAAAGGCACTTTGCAAACACAAAAGCTATAATAAAGTGCTATATAAAGCTGATATATTTTTAAGTAGGGATAATAGTTGAAGAACATTTCGCTGATGTCTTTAACTCCCTTCTCCCTGTTCTTCCCTGATACTGCATTTCCTTTCACTTCTTGGTTTGGTAAAGGCCATACTAGTATAAAATTGGTAGCATAGCATGATTAGACAGAAATAATTTTGCTTCCCTGGGCAGTGACAGAGGGCCCCCTATTTAGGAGGGTCCTGCAATTGCCTTAAATGGACTGCTCTCATCACCTTGAAAGTGTTAAGTTTTGAACAAAGTGCTCCACATTAGCATTTTGCTCTCAGTCCTCCAAATTATGTAGCTAGTCCTGCTCCAGGGTTGTTTTTTGTTCCTTGCTGGAGTCAGAACCAGAAGATTCCTTTATGATCGCCAATGGGAAGAGTATACGGAGTTGGCTGAGAGTGTGGCTGCGGAGTTTGTCAGAGCCGGTTTAATGGTGGTAGTTAAGCAGCTACCTTGATGAGCGTTGTGGGGTGGTTGGTAATGATTGAGGACCAGATGTTAAAGCCAACCATCTGGGTGTCCATTGTACTAACAAGTGCCATGGTAGAGCCTCACCAACAAGGACCATCAGGCCTCAAGCATGCCTTAAGGAATCAACTTAAAATTCTGCCAATCTTTTGCCTTCATCAGCAAAACCCAGCAGAGTGAGCAGTCACCAGGTGGGCGAGACCTGTTGCCACACAGACCCAAGGAATCAGATAGTCATAGGATGGTTAGGAGTATCTGTGAAAGACTGTTTCCCTCTCATTTCCTTCTGCTATAAGCTTATTTAATAGTTACAGGGGAAAAGTGGAAGTCCATGAATTGAACTCAAAGCAGTTGCATTCTTTCTGTCTCCCTCTGTGCTTATCCAAACCCGCTTGATGGTTTTGTTCTTCCCTTGCCACTGAGCGAAGTCCTGGAAGGTTCTAGAGTTCTGGGATAATTAAAAATGCCCTGGTCACGTTGGGCCACAGGAATTGTCTCATTTACAGTAATTAAAATGTCAAGTCCTGTGTAATAGTCAGTATTCTGACCTTCATTTGAAGTTAAATCTTACTCCATTTCTGAGAATGGTCAGTTTCAAAATTAACTGTAGTGGAAAAGGGGACATGTTTTCACCTTCATTTCTACTTCTCATTGTGCATCTCCTCCCAACTGGATAGCCACCTTTTATGAATTCTTCAGGTCACGGTGGATAGAAGGATGATACCTACGAAATAAGAAAAACCTTCATCTGAAGGAGCTTGCTGTGATTTTATCTTGATGTATCTGTTTGACAGATGTTTAAACTGTAGTCCTGATTTGTTTTTCTGAGTGATTTCGTGATCCCTACTTCTGTATTCCTTAACAAAGGTAATGTTTGTCTTCCAGGTTGCTATTATTATTATTATTTTTTAAAGATTTTATTTATTTATTTGACAGAGAGAGACACAGGGTGAGAGAGAACACCTGCAGGGGGAGTGGGAGAGGGAGAAGCAGGCTTCCCGCTGAGCAGGGAGCTGGGTTGCAATTCAAGAAATCCCTCCCACTCCACCAACTCTGAATTCTGATTGAAAAGCAAACAAACAAAAAAACCCCTCCATTCACTTTCTGCTAAGGTCCTATTGCTCTACGATATTAAGGCCTTTTGGGATAGAGGATTGAGGAAGCTCACTTCTGGACTGTGGTCAAGTTGAGTAACAGTTGCCCAGAGATTTCAGTGTCTGAATCTCTGGAACCTGTGAATATGGAAACTTATTAGATAAAAGAGACTTTACTGATGTGATTAAGGTTTTTGAGATAAGGAGATTATCCTCTGTATAATCGCCAGGGTTCTTACAGTAGGGAGGAAGAAGGTAAGAGGACAGAGAAGGCGTTGTGAAAGTGGACGTAGAGATTCGGGTGATGTGGCCATATCCAAGGCATATCCACCATCTCTCGAAGCAGGAATGGAAAGGATGTGTGCTCCCCTTGAGCCCTCCAAGGGAACCAGCTTTTGCAAATACTTTGTTTTGCCCTATAAAACTCATTTTAGACTTCTGACTTTGGTTTAGGCCACTCAGTCCATGATAATTTGTTACAGGTGCAACAGGAAAGAAATACATATAGAGATACTGATGGATCATGTATGCAGACAGATTCTAAGACTGTAGGCCAGTGTCAGTGCACCCTCTTCTCTCTATTGGAGCAGTGAGCCAGCCGCAGCCGGTTGCCGAGTAGATTTCCAGGGAGGCACTAAGTTCCTGTGGCCCCTAAATGGCAGGACTCACAGAGTAAGCTCTCCGAACGTTCTTGAGGACCCTCTCACTTGACTTGAGGTAAGAGGAAAACACCAACTCCCTTCTCTTGCTGGCAGAAAGAAGAGAAATATAATTAGATATCAATGGTATTTCTGAAAGAGATGGTTACTTTCCATTTTCCAGTTCATCTTTAACCATAACTCAGTGATGTCAGAGGTGGATATTGCACTAAGGGCTGTGAAAGGTGATTTGGACACTTCCTTTGAAATTCTTGCATTGGTTATTCAAGAGCCATAGTTTGGAATATAAGCATATACTTGCGAGTAACTTTTTTATTTGTAATCGTTTGAGGTGTCACATTAAACAGACTGAAATGACCCCATTTTAATATCTTCTTATATTAATGAAAGCCCTCTCATAAAGCCCAGGTGCCATCTTAGGGGTAAGCAAGGGGATGGAGAGCCTGTTTTAGGCTTAATTTACATAAAGAGACTGTGTAACTTAAAGAGGTTGAATTATTAGATTAGCCTAAAATAAACAAACGAGCTAGATAAAATTTTCTCTTCTGTCGAGTGGGTGAGTGCTTACTAACGTTATCAAATCTGTAATGGAATAAATGAATAAGCTATACTTTCTTTATGCTTCTGAGTGCAATGTGACTGGTTTTATCCTACTCTGTGTCTAGTATTTGTGCCTAATGGTTGGTCAAGTCAGCAATGCTTCCTCCATGTGACAAATATCTTGGAATCCATTTAAATTTATGCAGCCTGAGGCACCTGGGTGGTTTTCTGTTAAGCATCTGCCTTAGGCTCTGGTCTTGATCTTGGGATCAAGCCCTGTGTGGGACTCCCCACTCAGCACGGAGTCTGCTTCTTCCTCTGCCCCACTCCCCACTTAGGCTCTCTGTTGCTTTGCCCTCTCTCTCAAATGAATAAAATAAAATAGATTTATGTAATCAGTTTCTGTAGGAATCACTGTGGTAAATTCTTTCACTGAGTGCTAAAAATAGGGAACTCTGCAAGTTACAGCTGACCCCTGGTGTACCAAGGAACCCCATCTATATGGCTAATGTTCCTAGTATTTAGTTGGGAATAGTGGGAAAAAGCACCTTCAAAGAAAAGATGTATAAGAAAAATTAGGAATTCTATCCTTGAGCTATGTAGAACCCCATTTTGTAGTTCTCTTGGTTACCAATCTTCCTACTGTGCTGAAGGAGAGTTGTCTGGACATGCCGTGCCTGTTTATTCCATGCAGTATCTCCAGTGAGACAAAAAATAAAAAAGTAAACCCAGAAACATTTGATGTATCTGAAAAAGCACGGTGCTGATTTACTTCCAGACTCATCATCAGCTGAGAAATGAATTAACAGGATAATATTTTTAATGCATAGTATATAGAATCTGAGTTGTAAGTGTCTCATCTTCAAATGGCAGAGAAACTTGTCTATTACACCTATTGCTCAGATGGTGATTAATCAAATAAAGCTTACACTTAGGTCACAAAGTGATTTCAGGAAGTTAACATAATGGTTTTAATTCTGGCAGAGTGGTTTCCATAGAGTAAATGACTGCATGGGTTTTATTAGTAATACATGGTACTATCCAAAATGATTGGACTAGGGTTTAAGACTCATAGGCTCTAATCCCACATTTGTCATGTGTTAACTATTTTATCGTAAATAATTTGCAACGTATCTGGGCCTAGTAATTTTCAGCAATGAAATGTAGATAATAATCCCTGCCCTGTTCATCTCATTGGGTAGTTGTGAGCCTCAAGTGAGGAAATACACATGAGAAGCTTCATGTAATGTAAAGTGCTATTCATATGAGGAGTGTTACTGTGTTCGCTTTCGAATGACTCATTTATGTGTCTCTATTGAATTCTCTTTCCCTCTCATTTTCCCCTTTGAGAAATTCCCATTACTGTCTTGAGGATAGTCTATTTTTGGTGGACCATCTTGTGTGTGGTCTACTATTTGAGTTTCTCAAGACATTTCCCTTTGTATTTAATGGATTTCCATTACAGGAATGGACGGTGAGAGTCGGTTCTGCCAGTTTGAAAGTGTTTCAGATTTTGTGTCTCTTTGTTTTTTATTAGAGCTACTGTATTTACTGCATATATATCCTTTTTTTGTACATTCCTTTTCTCTATTCCAAGCATCAGTGATTAAATGCTAGTTTGTTTTTCTCTATTATTTTATTTTTAGAAGATGTTAATTGCTAGCTGCAATTAAATTCTTACCTTTAGGGTGCCTGGGTGGCTCAGTTGGTTACGTGCCTGCCTTCAGCTCAGGTCATGATCCCAGGGTCCTGGGACTGACTCCTGCATTGGGTGCTCTGCTCAGTGGGGAGCCTGCTTCTGCCTCTAGCCTTCCCCCCTGCTTGTGTTTACTCACGTTCCTGCTCTCTCTCTCTCGTAAAAATAAATAAAATCTTAAAAATAAATAAATGCATAAATAAATTCTAACCTTTGAAGAGTGGGTCATAATAATTTAAAGAACGTAAACTATGTTGATTATAGTGAACCAAGCTGATTAGTCAGGATAAGCTAGGTTATGCTGCAGGGACAAAGAACTCTGAAATCTTAGTGGCTTCAAACACAAAAAGTGTACTTTGTGGCTGTCCATGCTACACATCCATTTTAGGTCCTTGGGTTTTCTACTCTGTGTTTCCATCACCCTCACTCTGTCACTGGGTGATGGAGAAGCTCACGTAGGGAACAATGAAGAGACGCCTAAATGTTGTTACTATGACAATTGTCTGGTTTCTAATCTGCATATATCAGTTTCAGTCACAACTCTGGACAGAAATGGTCATTTGGAAGCACTAGGAACCACAAGGAGGTCAGGAAGTCCAGTTACATGCCTGGAAGAGGGGAAAGTAAACATTTGGACAAGGATTACTGACTTGCTCAGAGGCCTGTGTTCTGTAAGAGAGGAGTCATTTTTCAGTTTTTCAGTGGGTAGTCTTTCTGGCTTCTGGACCACTGTGAATTCTAGTTTAAAGAATTTTCTGGTTTATAGAATTAAATTTCAAGATAAAGTCAATATAAACATTCTTTCTGAAGTCTTCCTCTGGTTGTTAGTGATGCCACCTGTTATTTGATGGCAGAATCTGGTGGTCTCCAGCCTCCTACATTTTCTCTTCTAAATGGTATTAGTCAAAAAATGATGCCTGTGAACAGCTGTAAGAAAACAAGGATTCTAGTCTGTTCATAAAATGTAGAATTAAACATGGTCTCTTCTATCCAAGGAAATATTTTTATTTTCTGTCCTATGCTCCTTTTTAGTAAACATGAAAATGTCATGGCTTTATTGTTGTTTTAAATTTCAAAGTAAATTACTGTGACTAAAAACACATCAAAGAAATTAACAGTTGAGAGTTTCTGTTTTTAAAACTACCCACGTAACACTTTCCTCAGAAGATTTTATGCTCCATGGGATGATTCTTCCCTGCTTCTCATCTCTAGCACTCTTTCACCACCCCTGTTTGAGAATGACTGGTCTAATTATATCATTTGCACTTAAGTCTGCTCTCACAATCTGGATTGGGGAACTTTTCAGGCTGGTCTTACAGGATGAAGAGGCTTTGGGTGATCAAATGCAGATGGGAAGAGCCTCCCCCCCCCCCCCCGAATGATAACACATTACATCCTTTTTTAAAAATAAAGATTTATTTATTTGAGAGAGAGAGAGAGAGAGAGTGCACGAGTGGGAGGGGCAGAGGGAGAGGGAGAGAGAACCTCTCGCAGACTCAGCGCTGAGCTGGGAGCCCTACATAGGGCTCAATCCCTTGACCCTGAGACCACAACCAAGAGAAACCAAGAGTCTGATGCTTAACTGAGAGTGCCACCGAGGCACCCCTATGTTAGGATTCTTATTTCCATTCTGTTTCTGTTTTTAGTTTTATTTATATTCCTTCACAGTAATGTGAACAAAGTAGATGCTAGTTCAAACTTGCTTGTTCTGTGAATAAAGGAGTTGACTTATCCTAACTTCTTGTTTTCATGCTCAGATATTGACAGGCAGGCAGCTGTGAAATGTACCAATTCCAGCAGAAGCAGATTTTCAAATACCAAAGCCTTTTCTAACCTTTCACAGGGAATTCTACAAGATTCTAATAGTCTGGATATGGAAAGAGACTTTGGGCAAAGAAGCTAGAACTCATCAGTTGGCTGATTTAGAGACAGATTTATAATCTGGGACTGTAGAACTTCCCACTACTCCCCAGAAACAACCAATTCCTTATCCATGGTGTGAGAAACTTATCTCACTTTGCATATAAAGATCAGGACATAGGCTCTGCAAGACTGGTGTTAAAAATCAGAAATATTTCCTGAGTACATACCCCTTTTAACTTACCGGATTTTTTTTTTAAAGCTGTTATTTTAGATGCCACAAAATGCCTGTCCCAGAAACCTCCAAAGAGAAGCCAGGAGGAGGAACAGGGGTTTCATAAGAGCACTTGGGAAACTCTACCTGTTGTTTTGGCTCTCCTGATGCCCTACACCAATTTTGATTTGGCTTCATCTTTTCTTTTATCCTGCGTTTGCTCTGACCTTTCCTTTCCCTCAGTCCACCTGACTTCACTGTTAGCATAGTTTCCTTCCAGTCTCTGCAGTGCTGCTGGTTTGCCTAAGGAATGGCCTTCTTTACCTACTTTACAGTTTGTGATATTTACCCAAAGATATAAAGCCTCTCCCTATCCCTTTCTGTCTCTACCTCCAGATTTCACTTTGAATCGTTGTCCCACGTGAGTTCCATGTGGCTAATTGCCATGGAACATTTGGTCTTTTGCTTTTACGAAATTTATTTTTATCATTATTATTTTTTGTTATTATTTATTTACAACAAGGAATGCTTTTACTTTTTTTTTTTTAAGATTTTATTTGTTTATTTGACAGAGAGATTACAAGTAGGCAGAGAGGCAGGCCAAGAGACAGGGAGAGGAGGAAGCAGGCTCCCTGCTGAGCAGAGAGCCTGATTCGGGCCTCGATCCCAGGACACTGAGATCATGACCTGAGCCGAAAGCAGAGGCTTTAACCCACTGAGCCACCCAGGCGCCCAAGGAATGCTTTTACAAATCTGATAATTGCTCCAATTCATCTCTTGTAAAGAAAAAGGAATCACATTTTACGTTTCCTTAATGGGAAGTGCTTCCTGTTAGCACTGACACTCTTGCTGTTTGCTTCTCGGCAAAGCAGCCCTTCTGCTATTGCAGTAGGAAGTTTCAGTGGGTTGTTTTTGGGAAATGCGAAAGGACAACAACCTCATAATCTCCTCAAAGGGCAGTGCCTTCTTGTGGACCCGGCCACTTTTCCTTTATACTTCAGACCCAGTCAGCATCTCTGTGCTGTATAGAATGAGACACATGTATAATTTAAAAACCATTTCCTGCATCGTAATATCAGACTTTACCAGGAAAGCATATTCAAAGCCGACACTCCTTCAGGCCAAATGAACCCAGACCTTTGCTTTCTGCCTCTTTTCTCCCTTTCTCAGTTCTCCTGGAGGAACAGGATTAAAAAAATTACATTACTGTTTAATTTTTTGCAATATGTGTTTTCGTTCCCCGAATGCTAGGCTCCTCATCTAGGGCAAGTCATTACCTCATGATTTGATTTCCCTGCTCACCCTTTGACATTTAATGATTTCTAGATTGACCTTGTGTATAAAAACATGAAAGTCAGGAAATAGGTGGAAAAAGGCAAGGCCCATCTTCTATTTATGAGGATTTTCTTCCTAGCGTGTTTTCTAGGATTGGGACGTTGCTTTCATAAACGTTGTAAGATTCTAAGTGGAGTTACTAAACTGCAGAGGAAGAGCCCTATCCCGTGGAGTTGAGAACAGAAGGCAAGGCTGATATTGACTATACTGAGAAAGTTCTAGGAACAGCAGGTTAGAGAGGCTTCTGGCTCATTAGACTCATAGGTAATGAACATCCAGAAAAATCCCGGTTGATGTTTACATCCTCTGGGGAGCCTTTCTTTCCATTTTTCTTTTTCTTTTTTTTGGGGGGGGGTGACTTTCTTGATCAGTCTAGAGCAACTTTGTTTCTTTTCCAAAGTATTAGCAGTTATCTGGCATGTAATAACATATTATCCTGTGACAGCTATTGTCTCAAATTGCTAATTTACTCTGGTATTATGATTTAAATATTTGTAAATATATGTGTTAATGTATCTCTTAAAACCCCTCCTCCACCTTGGGGACAGACTTTGTATGTTTTATTGTGTTTCCTGAATCACTTAGTGTCATTCTTTGTAGAACCCTGGCAAATTCTTTTGGAATAAATGAATGTATTAAGTAATAATTCCATTTTAAATTGCCAGTGAACCATAAGTTATTGCAGACGGATAAGCCTATCTTTTTTAAAGACCATTTTGACTTTAACTTGGGCATTCACTTCTGTGATTAATTTGGATCCTTTTCCTTGCTTCTCTCTCTCTGATGTTCTACACACTTCCTACACTTTCCCTCTACCTTAGTCCATAATTTTGGTTGTTTCTCCCTACTGTTTTTTACCCTCTATTCTCCTCCTTGAGTATTCGGTCTCTTGGCAAATTTGGCTACTCTTTGACTTCAACTATGATCTCATTGTGGTTACTTTCCATATCTACTTTCTGAATCCTGTCTTACGGACTTAGTACAGCGTTGTCAAGATGGGTCGGATATAATCACTTGGGTATATTTCAGTCACCTCAATATTTAGTATTGTACAAAAGAAATTCTTTTTTCTATTTATTTCTATCTTCCTCTTTCTACTTTACTGTTCCATTCTTGTTGTTTGTGTGTTGTTCTATCATCCAAGGCTCCTAGGCCCTGGAATCTTCTCTTGCAATCCTTTTTTCTTCACCTTTCATGTGTTATCTGTGCCCAAATCCTGTTGAATCTCTCCTTGGAATTTGTTTGAGAGTCCATCGTTCCTTTTCTCTGACCTCAGCAAATGACCTGGTTTTGGACTTTTTCTAGGCCTAAATAATAGTTCTAGATTACTGCCTCAGCTTCCTAATTACTTTCCATAGTAATTTTGTTGTTGGTAAAGATGATGATGGTTATTAGCAGAAATTGCTAGTACTCATCGTGTAGTATGTGGTAGGCAAGGTATTAACATACTTTATGTAGATTGTCCATTGATTCTCATAACAACATGATAAAGTATATATTACTGTGCACATTTTAGATATTATAAAGCCTGTGGCTTAGAGAGGTTATATATCTTGTCCATGGCCTCATACATGATAAGAAGAAAAAAGTTCCATTTTAACTTTGAAGGCCATGCATGGAGAACAAATCCCCTGCATATCCGTGCCAGACCACTATACCTGTGGTGCCACTCTGTGCCACTCACCTTCTCAACATGTGGAGATTCCCAGTGACCACAAAAATTAAGTGAGGTCCTTTATCTGATCCTAAGGCCCTCCATGACCTTGGATCAACACATCTTTCTAATCTTCTTTATCATGACTCTTGAGATCTACTCATTGCTTAATCCAGGCTGACTTCATCATTGTTTCCTTCTTCCTTCCCGATACTCACTCCGTCAATGGTTTCCTCTAGCTCTGGGACGTTGTTTTCTTACCTTCAAATCCTGCCTATACTTTAAGGTTCAGTTTATATCCCACTCCTCCAGGAAGCTTTCTCAACATAGTTTGGCATGAAAAGACATCTTGTCTATTTTCCTAGCTCCTCTGCCAATTACTTTGTGTACCAGAAGACTTAGCACTCCATGATGTACTGTTTTATTTATTTTTTATCTTTTTAATTTTTTTTATTTACTTGACAGAGAGAGAGATCACAAGCAGGCTGAGAGGCAAGCAGAGGGAGGAGGAAGCAGGCTCCCCACTGAGCAGGGAGCCCAATGCGGGGCTTGATCCCAGGACCCTGAGATCATGACCTGAGCTGAAGGCAGAGGCTTTAACCCACTGAACCACGCAGGCACCCTCCATGATGTACTCTTGTGTTACTCTGTAGTATGAGATAATTAAAGGAAACATTTTTTAAGGAAACATTTTTTAATTGATATATAGTTGACATACAATATATTAGTTTCAGTTTTATAACCTAATGATTCAACATTTATATATATTACAAAATGATCACCACAGTAAGTCTAGTTACCATCCGGCACCATACATGGTTATTACAATATTATTGACTCTGTTCCCTATGCTGTAATTTTCATCCCTGTGTGACTTACCTGCTTTATAACTGGAAGTATGTACCTCTTAACACCCTTCACCTAATTGGCCCATTCCCCCAAGCCTTTGTCCTCTAATAACCACCAGTTTGCTCTGGGTTTTCATGGTCTGTTCTTTGGTTCATTTGCTTTGTTTTTAGGGAACTTTACATTAAAATTTTTTTTATGAAAATCTTTTATTGCATTATATTTGACACGAAATGTCACATTAGTTTCAGGTGTACACTATAGTGATTCAACAAGTCTGTGTTACATTGTTCTAACCATCTGTCACCACACAATGCTATTACAATACCATTGATTATATTCCCTGTGCTTTACCTTCCATCTCCATGACTGACTCATTCCATAATCAGAAGGTTATATCTATAACTCCCCTGTACCCATTTTGTCCATCATCCCAATCCCCCTCCTCTCTGGCAACCGTCATTCTGTTCTCTGTATTTTATGAATCTGTTTCTGTTTTTTGGTCACTTACTAATTTTTTTTATTCCATATATAATCATAGTATATTTGTCTTTTTCTCTTTGGCTTTTTTTCATAGCATCACACCCTCTATATCAATCCTATGTTGTCGCAGATGGCAATGTCTTCTCTTTTTTTATTGATCAGTAACATTCTAGTGTGTGTGTGTGTGTGTGTGTGTGTGTGTGTGTGTGTGTGTGTATAAAATCTTGTATCTTCTTTAACTATTCATCTATTACTGGACAATTGGGTTTCTGCATCCAGTATTTTATGCTCTTGGTTCAATTTCTATGCCTTTATCCCTACCAATCTGCTGGCACGATCTGCCCAGAGTCCTTTTTAGTTCTTCCCAACTGGAAGTGACCTTTTATTCATCCACCTCCCATAATACCATTTATTATTATCTCCACTAGGTTGGCATAAGGAATGTATTTTGTTAGGGTGTAAGTGATTGTTTACTGAGAGCATTGTATTAGAGCAGTACTCCTTGTGAAATAGTATGTTTCATTTGTTGGAAGTTTAGAAAGTTAAAAGGGTAGAGTGTGGCTGAGGGAACTAAAGATCTGAGTGAATGGGGAAAGGAATATATTGGGGTAGATAACTATTCCTACAAGCTATTAAAGCATAGTATGTCAGTCACTTCCAATTCTGCCGGGTATAAAGTTGGATGTAACTACAGTGTCTGCAGGGTTTTCCTCTGTAACAGTGGTTGCCTGCCCACGACTTGCAGTATGAGCTATTGTCCAAGTGCACTTAGGAAAAACTATCCGGTCTTTGAAGAAATGATTTCTTAGAAATTAATGCCATTTTTCAGATTCATGTACAGGCTTTAAATACAAATGTATTCGTATACCAGCTTGTGGTCATTGTTTTGTTCTTCACAATCAGTGAACACTGTATGTATAATTGGAATCATGGGCAGCTCCACAAAATATTGTGATGTTTTATAAGGCTCTTTTTTAAAGGACCTACAAGTAGGGCTCTATCAGAAACCTTTGGCGGGCAAAGACTGTCTCCCACTTTGTTGACATTTCACAGAACATGATGTAGGGGTGGAAAAATTTTCCCTTCTCTTTCAGCTTCTTTGGCTCACCGAATAATTAAATTGATGTAAGATAGATCAAAACAAGAAAAGCAAATAGACATTTAGTAACATGTATACCTCTTGTATATCTGGGAGAGATCCGGAAAAGCTTAGTAAGTCTTGGAAATTGGTGAAGCCATTACCTTTCATACCATTTCCACCTATAGACAAAAAATTGTTGAGGGGTAGGGAGCCAGTGGAGACAGTTATGGGAGGCTCTCAGGCAAAGCACAGTAAAAGAGGATGTGGTTGCTAGGGAGATTTAAATCCTTTCTTTTTCCATTGATGAGCTTCCACAGTTTGAGTCATCCCCCTCTTCCGGTACAGGGTGGTAGAAACTCCTAAATGAAGAATTTTCTTACAAATTAAATGTCTTTCAGTAAAGGTTAAGTTCTATTCAGTTTTTCAGAGCTTCATCTGTGTCTGCTGTTTCATAAAAATAAACAGCTTAAAATAATCAGTTTGCCACAGAAGCATAACTTGGGGTGGTAAAATTTGTTCTCCTTCAGTGCTACCCCCATAGTAAAACAGAACTTTGAAACTCTTGAATGAATGATAAAGGGAAGAAGGTGGACTGGAATTTTCTTTCCCTCTGTCCCAGTCGTCGGTTTGTCAAATAAGGGCATCAGACTTGGTTATGTCTCAGTTCCTCTGTGGCTGTATCATCTTAGGTTGATGTGTACTTGGACGTAATTCAAATGCTTTGCAAGTTCCTTGGCACTAGGGAATGTTTGCGAGAGGCCAGCTCTTCTTAGTATGGTTCTTGGCCATGTTTTTGAACTTGGTTTATCTATTTCCAAAAGTATTACGAATCACAGAAAATAGGTGACAACTTTTAGATGTTTTCTCAGTTTTCACCATACAGTCCTATTATTGTGAGTGAGAAGTTAAAGGTTCGTCACAGATTCTTTGGGCTGGTAGTCCGTGACCTGTGGATTATGCATCTTGGGGCATAAGGCTCTAAGTCCTCTCCTGATGCACAGATTCTCAGGATTTGAAAGTATTACTATCTCTCTAACAATGGGAATCATTCCGTTAGAAGGGAATAGAGGAAAACGACTTCTCACGGGTGTGGTTTTGTCTTTCCTAGACACAGCAGTACCAATTCCATGCCTAGCAAGATTGATCATATTTCAAGTGGCTACTCTTCTCTGCCTAAATTTGATGTGTTAAATACTTCTTGATTATCGGACAATAGGAAGCATTTGCAACTATATTATTTCTTTCTACTTCTTTCTTAGTTTCCCAAAACTCCTTACAATCCAGCTTCTGTGTCTCATTATCTGTATGATCTTGGGCAAGTACTTTTGGTGTTTGGGTTCTTAGTTTCCTCTTCATTAAAAGCATTTGTAATGTTGAGAGGATTATAAACAGTGATATGTAAAAATGCTTAGGCAAGTATCAGGCACATAAAACAGATTCAGTTAAAGGAGTCATCACTGTTATTCCCTCCTTTTTATTCTTTTCTCATTTGATTTTGCATTCACCCTGCCTCCGGCTTCTGTTTTGAGACAAGAAATGATCTTTACCAACTTAGAACAGACTTACAGGGCAAGTGGCCATAGCAACCTTTCAGCCTGGCATCCCATTTTGTCCTGGACTCCCCTATAACTTGGGATTTCAGGCTTGAATCGGGGGCACTAACTCTGGTTACTTGATGGCAATAGAAGGTGTGGGAAGCAGTTAGTCCCAGCCCCACGGGTGCTGTTCACTGGCCTCGGTCCAGGGAATGTGGGTTAGGAATTGGATCTCATGTGGATTGTCTCTGCTAAGTTATTTCTGAATCTTCTAGATTTACAAATCATTTGGTACCCAGCTGTTAGGCTGTGTGATTCATGGTTATGGGTGCCTCGCTCCAAGCGCTTGTCAGCAATTTCTTCCCTGCGGTTGTCTTGTGATGCGGTTGTTTTCTGTGTCGTGTGCATCTCCTCACATTCATGTGGACTCTGCATCCCCCAACTTCTGTCAGGGAACAAGTGAGTCAGTGTCTGATGGTGCCGCCTTGCCATCCAGCTACGTCCAAGTTCCCCCTGGGGGGTGGGTGCCCCAGGCGACGTGCTGCTGGCTTGCACAGGGGGCTTTCTGTCCCGGTGCCAAACCGCCCGGAGAAAGGGGAAAGAAAGAATGGCCACATTTTCCAGAATGGATCTCCTGAAAGCATTCAGGACAGACAAGGCCGAGGAGAAGGGTGCTCTTGTGCAGTAGGTGGCAGTGTGGTCCGGCTTGAAGCAGCGCTGCGGCTTCCTGCGTGTGCTTGCTGTGCTTTATCTTGATGTCTTTGACAGCTCCAACTTGAGATTTTATTCTGAGTATTTTAGTGCCTTTTGTCAAGTGCTCTTTTTCCCAGGGGTGAAAAAACAAAGCAAAACACTTCATTTCTTTAGAAACTTCTCTTGGTGTAGTGGGCGTTATGTGCTTGTGGCAAGTACTGTGATCTGAACCCTTTGGGCCCTCGGTGGCTAATTGCTCTAAGTTTGGACATCCTGCCAGGTAGGCTGGACTTCTTGTTTCCTGGCTGTGGCAGGGAGGTCTTTCCTTCTTGATGCGTTGGCGCTTTCACCCAGTCGGGAAGCAATTCTGCAGTCCCTAGATCTGACTGGTTTCTGTGTCGGGGAGGGAGGCTTCTGAGACCCCGTGGGTCATCCCTGTCTCACCCGTTGATCCTTGGGGGGAATAGCTCACTTGGTCTGGTCAAGCTGGGCGTGTGGTGCCACGATGTACCCTGTCAAACAGCATGTGGCCAAATCCTAGACTCTGTACGTTGTTTCCCACTACAGTGTTCTTGACCTGAATGTCTGGTTTCTCAACACCAGTAGAAATCTCTGAAAAGTTTTTAGGAGGAAGTCTGTTCTCTAGCATGAGCTTGGACAGGAAGCAGTGAGACTGTCTTAACTAGGCTACAGGTCCTTACCTCGATTGGTGGCTGTTTGGCTGGGATTGATGATAAGCTTAAGGGAGGCCTTGGATTTGCTGGTCTCCTAGTTTGAGAATATTTTCAGAATTACAGATCCTACATCTTGATGCTGAGCTTGAGACCTTGGAGTCTCTGTCTAACTGGCTCTGTCGCTTGTCTCTCATGCTGTTGCCCAGACGGTTGTCAGTGTGTGCACATGATCTCGAGGAAGCCAGATAAGACTAGGAGATTCTAGAAATACATACATTTGATTCTTCTTATTTCTGGCATAAAGAACAGTGAATTAGGTTAGGTTCTTGTGAGCCAATTTGTTAACCGATCAATGCATAACCTTGCTTTAATATGTGTTTTGTTCAAGGATGCCTTATTTAGTATATATTGCTTATTCATTAATATTGAACTCACAGCCAATAGTACTATATATAACTCAGCCTGAATGAAGTGTATCTAACACATTATTTTCTCTATAAGGCACCATACTGCCTCTTGTGCTTAGGAACACCAGATAGCCCTTCAGCATTATGCAGGAAGATCACTGAAAAAAGTGAAATCACCAAGAGGATCATTAAAAATAGTGAAATCGCCAAGAAAAAACACAAAAAATGTTAAAATGGTTGCAGTAAATAGACTGTGAAAGGTCAGTTTTTTATAGTAGGAGAACTGAAACTAGAAGACAGAGTATTTACTTGTTCCATTTCAACTGGGAACATGCAAATCTTTCACCACTATGCACACATGCCCATCTGTGGATTACCATGAAAGCCCTATGAGTTCTGATCTGGGCGTTACAGATTGATTTTAGGGAGTAGGCAGTTTTGGAAATCTGGAATTTTTGAATATTGAGGATCAACCATATATGTCTCACCATAGGCACATAGCATTATTTGTAATTTAACTATTAGAATTCTTAGTCTTACCCATGTATCTCCTTATGGTAAAACACACTCATATGAATTGGGCAGTGCTCAATTCAGTCTGGTCATGAGTGTTGAGTTCCAAGCAACTGACTAGGGTGCTTATACTTCCTCAAATGGCAATGATCTGTTTTTTTTTTTTTTGTATGTATTAGTTAGTGATTTATTAGTCATCAGTTCTATGGACATGTTAGTAAGGCTTAAAGATAGACTTGGAGTAGTAAAATTCAAATAACATTTGGACACTCCTGACTTTTGGAATTTAACATCAAAGTTGCAGTTTAAATTCAAAAGGAAAGGATGATGGCCTGTATCTAAATGGTCAGCCTGATTACCTTTAGTAAAACAGCAAACCTTTCTGTTCTACTTCTTACTTGTAAAAGGCAAACAAAACACACCACTGTCTTATCAGCTGATTGTGAGAATAATTTCTGTAGGGAGAAGTTTGTGACTTCTCAGGCCAACTCCATCCTGCTGGACTATGCTAACTTTTAGAAGTCTTTCTTATTTGCAGTTAACATCTACCACCCTGTAACTTCTGCCTTCATAATCAAATAGAATATTACAATATCTCTTTTATGTGATTACACTTTATATATACTTCTTAAGGCAGTACTGAAGTCATTCATCTTTCCCTCCATTAATGCACTCATCCACTTATTCAATAAATATTTATTGATAACCTACTATGTTTTAGGCGCTGTGATACAAATTCTGGATATATGAGTGTTTCTTTTTTTTTTTTTTTTAAAGATTTTATTTTTATTTATTTGACACAGAGAGAGAGATTACAAATAGGCAGAGAGACAAGGAGAGGAGGAAGCAGGCTCCCTGCTGAGCAGAGAGCCCGATGTGGGCCTCTATCCCAGGACGCTGAGATCATGACCTGAGCCGAAAGCAGAGGCTTTAACCCACTGAGCCACCCAGGCGCCCTATATGAGTGTTTCAAGGACACATAATCTCTGACTTCATGGATCTTATGTCTACCAGAACCTTTTTTTAATGTGAAATATGTTTGCCTTCCTCCTCCTCCTCCTCCTCCTTCCCCTCCTCCTCTTCCTCCTCTTCTTCTTTTTCTTCTTTAAGATTTATTTATTTAGAGATTGAGAGAGAGCGCGCGCATTAGCGGGGCGGGGGGATGAGGGAGAGTGCATCTCAAGCAGACTGCATGCAGAGCATGGAGCCCGACAAGGGGCTCAGTCTCACAATCCTGAGATCACAATGTGAGCAGAAACCAAGAGTTGGAGGCTTAACTGACTGTGCTACCCAGGCATCCGGGTTTAGCTTCTTGAACTTTCCTATACTTGGGATGGCTTGAGGTCCCCTCACAACCTTGCTCTTCTTCCCATGTCATTGTCTTTTCTCTAGGTGTGTGGGTTCTGAAACAGGAGTGATATTATCAGTGATTGAGGTATCTAGGTTCAAATAGTAGGTTTATTTCTTGTTCTGTTCCATGGAGCTAAGTTTTTATACTCTCTGGGCTTCCATTTCCTATTCTGTTCAGGTGGGAATAATAACAGCATTTGCTTGGCTGTTGTGAGGATTTAACAAGATAATGTACATAGAAAGCACTTAGCTCAGTACCTGGCATATACATGACTCATAAAGAATAAAACTTTATTTTATTCATATTTATTAAACAGCCTAAGATGGCATCAGCATTTTTGGCAGATGCATTCCACTGCTATTGCCTCCTGAAAGTTGCAATCACCCTAAACCCTCAAGTCATTTTCTGTCTTCCTGGGGAATTACTTCTATTTTCCAGAGCTGTGCTGTGATGTCAAACCTCCATCAACCTCTTTGAGACACATTTTGACCAAGTCTGTCTGTTTGACTGGCTTGTATGTCATCTTCCTGAGAGATTGATGTAATTTCAGTGCCAGGATCGATGTCCTTGACTTGACTTTTCTTTATCTCTGGGTTTGCTATGAATATGGAAATGTGGTGTGTGGCCTCCCTTAACTTTCAAATCATCATTTCTATAGATGAACAGATTATAAATATAACACTTAAAGCAGTGGGGTGAAAATGTTGCCCATTCTATTCGTGACTTGCTTTATTACATTGAGTAGGTCTCTGATGCATAGGCCTTTACGTGATGATTCTTGAACAAAATTAATCCCATTTCTTAATGTGAGGCCTTTAATGATGGCTTGGCTGTCTTTGTCTGCTCCATCCTTTTGTTTTAGGATTTTACTTGGACTGGTGGTCTGATTTTATGTTGTGGATGCACACGCAAGCACACATTTCGTTTTTCCCCTTCCTTCAGTGCTGTCCAGAAAGGTTTGGCAGTAATTCAGAGGGTGAGGACTCATGAGTGGGTTTGGGGAGAGGAGGAGAGATTTGAACTGTGACTTAGAGAGATGATACAAATAAATATAGCTCTATGGACAGGGCTTTTTTTTTTAAGATTTTCTTTTTTATTAAATTTATTTACTTGACAGAGAGGGAGATCACAAGTAGGCAGAGAGGCAGGCAGAGAGAGAGGAGGAAGCAGGCTCCCTGCTGAGCAGAGAGCCTGATGTGGGCCTCTATCCCAGGACCCTGAGATCATGACCTGAGCTGAAGGCAGAGGCTTTAACCCACTGAGCAAGCCAGGCACCCAGGACAGGCTTTATGTTAGTGTTTCTGTGCAAGGCTTCAATCCCAAGCATAGGAATTAGGGAACAGGGAAAGTAGGAGCTGTCTGTGTGCACTTGTGTGAGATAAAGCACTTTGAAGAGATAAATGGAGGTTAGAACACTGACCCAGAAGTAAAGCTCATTTAATTACTTATGGCCTAGCCAATCTGATTCCTGGGCAAGCCATGCTTATGCTCTGAGCTCTATGCTCAAAAGGGCCCTACCCTGGCCCGCCTTTGGCTGCTCTTTTCTGCAAGGGGAGGACTTGGTGCTACCAGTGTGGGTGCCCCTTGGCCAGAGGGAAACTGTGTGGAAGGCAGTATGTAGTCTAGGGTTGCCAGGTAAAATGTTGGACTTGTATTTGCTTCAGCTGGAAACCCTAGTATAATCAGAATGTGGATTTGTGGGCTGGAATGTCTGCATGCTTGTGAATGTGGCCCTTCATTCTGTAGGCCTGTTCTTGGAGTGGGGAGAGGAGCCAGCAGGCCACGGATCTGGGGCCCACGGTCTCTCTACTCATATATTCTGATGCAGAACCCTGGGGTATCTGAGAATTCAAAATCTGAACCCAGCCCGCAATATTGTTATGAATGGTACTTTTCAAGGTAGGAGGAGAGAACATTTTATTTGACTGGTATAAGGAAGGTTCTCAATTTGTGCTCTTGTCCTAGGTTCCAGAATCGCTAGTGGAGGACCTTTATCAACGGCATCAGATTACCAGATGAGGTTCAGTCACATAGGCTCTAGATCCCAAATTGTATTTGATCCTTACAAGAACTGTGGGAGTTTGGCACTGCAAGTGTCCCTGTTGGACAGATAAGGAAACTGAGGCCCAGTGAATTGAAATGAGTTATCCAAGGACAAAGAATGAGTAATGGCAGAACTGAGATTGAAACTCAAAACTTACTCTCTCTGATTGCATACAAGAAGCTTCAGATCCAGACTGCATAATGCTTCTGCTACTACCTAGCTCTTTGATTTTGTGTAAGTTATTCCCATTTCAGTTGTAGTGTGTAACATTCTTGAGCTGGGAAATGTTGGAATGTATGTGATAGTAACAGTACCTACCTTCTATGATTGCTGGTAGGGTTTAGGAAGACCTCATGTGTTAAGTGCTTAGCAAAAGACATCGAAAATTGAAGGGCTCCACAAATGGTAACAATAATTATTATTAGTAGTTCTAATTAGAATAGCAGCAGCATTAAATTGAGGTATAAATATGGTGTGAGCATAATACTGTATTAGTTATCTATTGCATGACAAATTATCCCAAAACTTAGGGGCTGAAAACAACACACATTTATCTTCTCACTGTTTCTGTGGGTCAAGAATCTGCCCACAGCTTAACTAGATCCTCTAGTCTCGCTGTACTGGGGGTACGATCCGCTTCCAAGATCACATGACTGTCAGCAGGCCTCAGTTCCCTTGCTGACTATGGGTCTGAGGTATCTTCGTACCTTGATTCATCGCTTCTCCATAGGCAGCCCATAACCTGGCTAGCAAAGATCAACGTCCTAGTCTTTTGTGACCTAATCATGGAGGTGACTCTCCATCACCTTTGCTATACTGGGTTCATTAAAAGCTGGTTTCTAGGGGATGAGATTATAAAAGGGCAGGACTCCCTGGAAACAGAGATCATGGGGGCACACCTCAGAGAGCTGCCTACCTCAGGGAGGTGGTCTCATGCCAACCCGGATGTGGTTCCCCGGGGTAAACTCTTGGCAAGGCAGTTTCGCCAGGTGGCCGTTTGCATTTAAAGTCAAAATGCAGGTATGACATGAAGAGAGGGCAACATTGACACAGATTCAAATTAAATATACACATGAAACTCCAAAGGTGTCTTATGTTTGTGGCTGCCGCTTTGACTGTATTGTTTCCTGAATTTCTGTCAACTCTACTGGAATGCTTCTCAGATCAAAGAAGGAAAGATTCACCTTGAAAAGCTTGTTGAGATGTATTCATTTTTTCTCCATGTTCCGCGGTATTCTCCTCCTTCTGGAACAAGCGTCACGGATCATCTGTGTTGCCTTGCTCTCTGGGTGATTTGGTAAAAGAGGTTGGGGCAATATGGTACCCAGGGTGGTGGCTCCGTGTTAGAATCATCTTGGATGTTTTTAAAAACACTGAGGCCTGAGCCTTACTTCCAGAGATTCTTATTGCTTACAGATAATGTCCAAGAAAATTGATATCACATGTTAACTCTCTGTTGCGTAGAATGGTGGAGGGGTTGATTAGCTTGATGCATCTGGTTCCTTTCTCCACTGACAATAACGATAATTGATACTCCTCTTGCTTCTTTGATACCCAGCAGGTGCCATAATTGGAGCTTTCAGTGTAGCACTTTCCTTAGTCCTCACAAAAATCCTTCTACAGAGAAGGAACTAGAAGCAATTTTAAGTAATTTGTTCAAGGGTGCAAAGGTCACTCGTAGTAGAAACCGCAGAAAGTACCTCCATAGTCTTCTCTGTGCAACATGTACTTTGCAAAGTGTGATTTACAAAATTACTTACTCATCGCAACAGCCCTATGGTACTCCCATTATTATTACTATATGGAAGATGTAGAAACTTAGGCACAGACTTGTCCTATGACTTGATCATAGCTGGAATATAACAGAGCCAGAGTTTGTTTATTTATTTATTTATTAAAGATTTTATTTATTTATTTTTGTCAGAGAGTGAGAGAGAGCACACGTAGGCAGGGTGGCAGGCAGAGACCGAGGGAGATGGAGGCTCCCCGCTAAGCAAGGAGCCCCATGCAGGACTCGATAAACCAACTGAGCCACCCAGGCGTCCCCAGAGCCAGAGTTTAAACACAGGCTCTCTGGTTTCAGAATCCACCCTGCTAAACCACTTGCACAATGCGTTTTCTATAATAGTTATGTAATCTGAGTCTAGACTCTACAGCCTCAGTATTCTGGCAGCTCATATTTATTGAACTATCATATGATGGACGTGGAGTAAGGCCATCATTTTCATTATTTCATTTAATCTTTATGATAGCTTTGCTATTTTGTTACACAATACAAGCTGGCAGTGAGACCTTGCAGCCATATCTGGCATGTTCCAAATGCTACATTCCCTCCCACCCACCACGCAAATACACTGTCTCCAGCTCTTGATTTCCTGGCCAGTCTCTTTCATAGTCACTTATGAGACCTTCGGCAATCAAGTTAACCAGAAATTCATATATTACGAGATTTATTATTATTACTGAGCCCCTTTCTTCCGTAGGTGAGATGTTCTTGGTCATTTCAACCATGCTTCTTGTGACATGCTTCCCTGATTCTTTCTGTCCAATCCTCGTCCCTTATTATTTTCATAAACAGTTTTTATTGTGGATGTATGCTGTTTATGTTTTAGACAAGGACGTTCGGCATCCTTGTAGCATGCTCTTGCACATTGCAAGGGGTTTCGGATCTCTGGCCGCTACCCAGTGGATGCTGGTAGCTCGCCCTGGTCCCTGTGACAACCCAGAGATATTCCCAACACATTTCCATATGCTCATTGGGGGCAATGCTACCTCTAGATGAGAATAATCATAACTAAAGACTGAATCTTATGCAGAAGGACTGCTCTATTTTTTGGATCAGTTCCCTAATACACCCTATTTGTGGGCCTTGTAGTTGCTGATACTGCATTTCTCTTAAGCAGTTACACTGGTGGTTTTGAGGAGCCACGACCCATCCTTGACTTAGTTGAATTGGTTGTTAAAAGAATCTTGTAAAACATTTTTAACTTGTCATAGCTGCTTTTTTTTTAAAAGATTTTATTTATTTATTTATTTATTTATTTATTTATTTGAGGGCGAGAGAACGAGAGAGAGAACATGAGCGGGGGGAGGGTCAGAGGGAGAAGCAGACTCCCTGCTTATCAGAGAGCCGGATGCGGGACTCGATCTTGGGAATCCAAGATCATGACCTGAGCTGAAGGCTGTCGCTTAACCGACTGAGCCACCCAGTCTCCCGTCATAACTGTTTTGTACCTCTGTTTGGTTTTTGGAATACAGATGTGCTACTTTTTTTCTGTTCCAGTACAACTTCTTATATTTTGATTCTTTTAACGCGTGTACTAGGTATTCTTTCAAACCACTTATGCACCTGGAATTTAACCTCCAGGTTGCCTGTGTCTTTATTCAGTTATTGATTACCATGTTGCACAGGATTAGGTGAAGGGCAAGGACCTTGTATGTTGTTGTAGACCTTCTCTCAGATTGACATCGAGCCAGTGTCAGCATCAATCAGTTAAGGTCGTGCGTCACTTTATTATTACCTGGAGATCCTGCATTTCTTCATCTTGTCCATAAGGGTATCCTGAAATTCCTTTTTGAGAATGCCTGATAAGATCAAGAAGCACTCTGGAAAAGTATTTCCTCTGTTCTACCCTTCAAAGTGCTTTGCATATAATCGTCAGCTTTAAGGGTCATGATTTCATAGACCAGTTCTATTCGTGATTAGAAATTACATGAAAACAAGAAATTTGCTAAGTGATTTAGGGCATAGTAATTTTATTGATTCCAACATTCATGAGTAATACCACCATGAACCTGACATTCCAGGTCTGTATTTGAAATCAGTCCTAGTTTGAGATTGAGACTCTGACTTTAGGGTTCCTGAGAAGGGTTCAAAGATACACCCCACCCTAACTCACGCAATGGCTCTGTAAATCCAGAAATTTCTTCACTAGGAGATGATAAATTCTGACATTTCTCAAGGGGAGAGAGGCCTTGAAATTCACTCACCACTGGGACAAGAAAATGATACCGTTCCCTATTGGAGGTATTATTGACAATGCAGTTTCTTTCACGGGAGCAAATGTTGATAAAAGGAGGGAAGAGAATGAAGAGACTTGTTCCTTGTTTAGAGGCAAGACTGATTGTAGAAGGGGGGCAAGTAGGAAGGATAAAAGTACAGAATGGGGGGAGACTGAGACCATAGAACTTCTCTCTACTTGGCAGTCAGGCCTTGTATCAACTGTGTCCTCTACCAAATGTCTACAGAGCATGAAATTTCTGCCTATTAGAATTACATTCTGAAGCTGTTTTCAAGAGTATGTGCATTTTCACTGGTTAGAGATGTCCGTTTATCTGATTCTGATCCGCAGTCACCTACCAGAGAGCAGGTGTTGAAGCCGGAGGGCTT
Source organism: Ailurus styani (assembly GCA_002007465.1). Lineage (NCBI taxonomy): Eukaryota > Metazoa > Chordata > Mammalia > Carnivora > Ailuridae > Ailurus > Ailurus styani. Next base: position 760,183 of record LNAC01000379.1, on the reverse strand, counting down.
CTTGGAAGCAAAGGGCCGGGAGCCGGAGGACAGTGAATACTTGGGCAGGGCGTAGAAGCCCAGAGGAGCTACAGTGATTTAGTAATAGGAGCAACTGGGTCGCTGAAGGACACACATTATTTAATTAGCAATTTCAGGCTTTTGCCCGGAGCGCAACTGTCCATATGGCCAGAACCTGCACCCTTTCCTCCCGTTTGGGCAGAGGTCTGGCCCTGGAAGTTTCCCCCTCAGGGGCTGCTCTGCCTCTCCAGTTTTTCTCTCATTTGCGTTTTCCCTGTTGCAAGCTTCTGTACAAAGCTTTATTGGCGATGTGATTTTCGCATACTTCTCTCTAAAGGCTCGACATTGATGAATTTGGCTGCACTTCTTGTGTTACATGCAGCATTAAATAATCTGCCTGTATGTCTTTTCCCTTTTTTTCTTTTCCATTTCTAATTTTGAAACGGAAGTCAGTCCTCTGGCTAAGTGGCAGAGAGGGCTCTTCTGTTCTTAAATGATTTGGCTCTGTTCTCCTGAGGTCTCGTCTTCTTTGCTTCAGCCCTTGGCTTCCTCAGTTCCTCTGCCTGCTAAGACGGAATTAATGGATTTGAGCTAAAGGAACTACAAAGGAGCCTCAAAGAGGTGAAGTGAAATCAGCGCTGAGCCTGTTCTAGAAACACGGTCCATTGACCCCGGTCCACGGCTCTTTCTGTGGCACCATTCTGTTGGGAACGTTCATGGGAATGTTCCTGATGGTGTCACAGTTGTCTTCCATGTCTTTTATCTTGTGTCAATGCTACCCCCAGTACATAGCAGGCAACAAGGAGAGAGGGCGGCAGAGACGGTGGCAAGGAAGACTCAATGACTGTGGCCATACTCCCCTGACTTTTTTTTTTTTTTTTTGTGGGGCATGCTTGACACAAAGGAAGTCAAGTTGAATTTCTGTTCTCTGTCACTTGCTCCCATTTCTCTCTCCTTTCATCTGGTGTCATCACCACTGCTCTCATCCTCTACATAATGGCCTCAGCCTACCCCTGCATTGACTGAGGTCCCCCTCTTGTTCTTCTCCTACCCCATTGTTACCTCAAGTTCCAGTCTTCTTCTGTCTGTCATCCTAAGTAAAACTCTACATAAGTGTCAACTTATCTACTAAGTGTACCTTTGTTAATGGAGCCCCTAGGAAATCATGGGTGAATATGTTCATATTATGTATTTTTAACAATGGGATACTGGCAGCAACAGCTTAACAGAAGACACCTGAACCATTCAGAAGGATTGATAAAAATATGTGCCTTTCTAGGACTTAGCAAAGATTTTCTGAATTAGGAACGTAGCTGGGTGGGACTTGAGAATCTATATGGTAATCCAGTTCCTTCGTCATTCTGAAACATACAAACAGTTAAGGATTACTTTCCTATGTAGCATTTTCTGCAGGTGTGTATACATGTTAGCATGTATCATTGGTTGTTGTTGGTCTAGCTAATGTTTCTTGCCTTTAAAATTGCATTTGATGTGTGATTGTCACCCCCCGAACATCGCGGGCGCCCCCCCCCGCTCCAGTTCATACAGTGGACTGGAGTCTTTATCTGAGGCTGGATTTGTCTTCTCAAGAGTCATGGGCTTCTCTTGCATGCTGAATGCATATACACAAACTGTGAGTTTTTGTGTGGAAAAAATTCAGATTTCCATGTCTAGCTATAGTGCATGACATCCACTATGATAAATATCTTTTGAATATACAACTTTGTTTCACATGGGAGAAAGCATTCTATTTCACCATAACAAGGGAACCCAACTCATTCCTCTGATTTGGAAGCAGCTATGACATGAAAGAAAGGGAGATTGGTAGGTAAATTGGCAAGTTTTCCAAAGATGGCTCTATTTTATTTTATTTTATTTTTATTTATTTATTTTTTTTAAAAAAGATTTTATTTATTTATTTCACAGAGGGAGAGAGATCACAAGGAGGCAGAGAGAGCAGGCAGAGGGGGGGGGGGAAGCAGGCTCCCCGCTGAGCAGGGAGCCTGATGCGGGCCTCCATCCCAGGACCCTGAGACCATGACCTGAGCCGAAAGCAGAGGCTTTAACCCACTGAGCCACCCAGGCGCCCTCTATTTTATTTTTGTATCTTAAAGTCTTGTTCTCTCTGGGGAGATTCATACTTCATGGGTGTCCTGGAAATTGAGATAGGAAAAACAAGAAACTAAGAATAGATTATTAAGCTGTTTCTCCCTTGGGCTCCTATGTAATCTTTTCACATGGACAGATGTTTTAAAAGTTAGGTAATCTGGATTCAAAGAAGAGATACATAGTAAATGAAAATAGGACTCAAATGCCACCTTGCAGCTGTGGGGCTATTTCTTGCCAGCTTTCAAAACTGTTCTCATAACTCATCTCTTGAATTTCATGTCCACGCAGTGGATAGACAGACTCTTCTGATTACAGAGAAGTCAGGCTCACCCATGTAAGGAGTCTCCTCACCATGGAAACTGCAGAGCTGCTCTGTGGCCCTTCTGTGGCTTGGGCAAGTGTAAGCAGTGATAGGGAAGTCACGCCGTCTACTCATTGCAAATGATTTAAAACACTGGGGCATGCTTTCTCTTTTCCACCCGTTACCTATCAAAGAGGATGATTATTTTTGAATTCTTGAGAAATGTCACTGTAATTGCCATGTGTTTTGTAGGACCTTCAAATCTTTCTACTGGAAATATTTACTGCTATTCTAGATTCACTCATATCATAATACTGATTTTGACCAAAGGGGTGAAACTGGTGATTGTTCTGGTTGATTCAGGAGAGCAAGTGTTAGTGGTGCTTATTAGCAAAGCTCAGCCAAAGCAGGCTGACCCATTTTCAAACTGATTGGTTCTTTGGCCAATTCACTCACCTACTTTTCACAGATAAACATTTAACGCTTAAAAATGTCACATTATAAATCGAGTAAAAATGTTTTATTCATATTACACAGTGAGTTTTAAAAGCATAAATTCCCAATTAAGTTAATTTTTACAAACATCTGAAAGCATCATCTTTAGTTATGTAGGGGAAACTAATCACCCGAAGATTTGCATGCAGATAGTTTCTAGCTGCAAACAATCAATGGCAAAGAGACTCAAAAAGATCTTCCTTCTATGTGCTCAAAAGATTTTCCATGGAGGATGCGCTCCAGCAAGACCGGTATGAATTTGGGTGAGTTGACAGGGATCAACTTAGCGAAGTCTGTTAGTTAAAATTTCTCTGTATGTCCCATTGTTTCTCTGTGGCCTGGCAAATATTTGTTTACCAAACATTTACTCTTTTTCATCTTCCTATTAATTTCCTTCCTTTTGAAGTGCCACATCTCTCCCCCCTTTCCCTAGTTTAGGATGACATATACCTCATTCTGCCTGTCTTTAAAATCTCTCCTGTTTATGTGGATTCACCTTAAATATGCAGTTAATTATTATTTTTTTCTGTTAATTTACCTCCTGTCAATTTAATTCTTAGACAAGTCACAAGACCCTGAAATGGTAGAGACCATTTTTTCTACCCTTTAAGTAACTTTATTGGTTTTTCAGTAGGAAATGGCGATTGGTAAAGTGTATGGATCATAGAGGCTTTTTTCTCCCTCTTAAATCATGAATTAGAAAAACCCGTGAAATACAAAGTCATTGATAATGTTTACGCTTTTCCCCTTAGCACTAGTTCTGTACAGGGAAGGGAAGTGGCCGAGCCTGTCCCCCGCTAAAATGCAGAGGCATCTCTCTGCTTGTTACAAATACACAACCTGGTTTGAGATTTTGGGAAGAGTAATTCTCTTTTTAATGAGACGCTAATGAGGCGATAGGTTCTTTATGTAATTTTATGCTCATCACACTCTGCAGTAAAGTGCCAAGCATTTTCTTCACCATCACCATTATCATCTTAGTGAACTTGATTACTGAGAAGGAACATGCTGCCTAATTCTCCCACAGTTCTGACCTCCTTGCTGTCGCTGACAATTTTTGGATGAATGTCAAGGTTCTCCAGCAACTGTGGATTTGGGATTACAAAGAGTGAGTCAGAGTTTTGAGTCATGAACATGCAGAAATTGAACATGCAGGAATCTAATAAGATAGAAATAGAGAGAAATGGTGATGAGAGACCACATGGTCCAGAGAGGAGAGAGAGAGGAAGACAGGGGAGTTAGTTGTCTTTTGACATTCTGGGTCATATCAGGTCTAATACTTCTTGCAATAGGATTTTATGAGAATGTTCTAGAGTCATAAAATAAATTTCCTGTTCTTTTTGTTCTTTTTTTTTTTAAAGAGAGAAACAGAATATGAGTGGGGTGGGGGTAGAGGGAGAGAGAGAGAATCTTAAGCAGGCTTCTCTCCCAGTGGGGAGTCCAATGTGGGGCTCAATCTCACTACCCTGACATCATGACCTGAGCCAGATCAAGAGTTAGATGCTTAACCGACTGAGGCACCCAGGTCCCCCTCCTTTTCGTTTTTGTTTTTTAATAAATCTACTTTTAGTGGATCTCTGATCCTTGCCACTTACAGTCTGTGGTAGGATTAATTTGAACCTGGTACACAAAGGTTTATAGTCTATTTCCAAAAGGCTTTCATGTTTATCATCTCCCTTTTTCCCTATAACAATCCCCCATCAGAAATAGGTTGGGAATGACAGTTGCTTTGAGAGCTAGAGAAACTGAGGCCTTAAAGGGGAAAGGGCCTTGCGGGAAGTTAAACAGCTAAGTAGAGGGACAGTCACGCTTGCAACTTTCGTCTTCTGGTTCCTGTGCCTCCTGCTTGGCACTTCCTAGACCCCTGATGATTATCTGTAGATCGATAGAGAAATTGACACGGGAAATGGTCATTCCAGGTGGAAGTGAAAAAAAATAGTAGCTGGTCTTGTAATAGACATGAGTGCTCTGAAAAAACCTAGCAAAAGCAAACCCCTGGAGTCTCTTGCAAATCTTCCCATTTGAGCTGATTCCCTTAAGGAAAGGCAGCATATTGTCCCCTTGTGCCTCCAACAGAGAGCGCAGATCCCATCCTGCCTTTGACAACACTCACCTTGCTTCACCTCTCTGAAGCTGCTGCCAGTGGCGACATCAGTTATGTAGCTCAATTTGGCGCTTTTTTTTTTAAGATTTTATTTATTTATATGACAGAGAGAGATTACAAGTAGGCACAGAGAGAGGAGGAAGCAGGCTGAGAGAGATCCAGGTGACAATGCAGAACATGAGACATGAGGGAGTTTTTTTTTAAAGAATCTTTTATTTTTTTAAAGATTTTATTTATTTATTTGACACAGAGAGAGAGATCAGATCACAAGTAGGCAGAGAGGCAGGCAGAGAGAGAGGAGGAAGCAGGCTCCCCACTCGAGCAGGGAGCCGGATGCTGGCCTCGATCCCAGGACCCTGAGATCATGACCTGAGCCGAAGGCAGAGGCTTTAACCCACTGAGCCACCCAGGCGCCCCAATTTGGCGCTTTCAACCTCAACATTTAAAAAACGAAATCGTTCCTAGGGCGAAACTTTGAATGCCAACTTCTTTAGAAAAAACTGTATCTAGGCAAAACGTTCTGAAAGTCCTGTTTTATTATTTATTTTTTAAAAAGAATTCATTTGTTTATTTTTTAAGATTTTATTTATTTATTTGTCAGAAAGAGAGAGCACAAGCAGGCAGAGTGGCAGGCCTAGACAGAGGGAGAATCAGGTTCCCTGCTGAGCAAGGAGCCCGATGTGGGGCACAATCCCAGGACCCTGAGATCATGACCTGAGCTGAAGGCAGAGGCTTTAACCCCCTGAGCCACCCAGGTGCCCCTGAAAGTCCTGTTTTAGAACCACGTTGCTGCCAGGACCTAGCTTTGCGTGGAGTATTTAGAGCTAGAAATGGGTGTATCCCTTTAACTGTTACTCAGTTGCCACCACCTCTTCAAGCAACACAAGATAGAGTCTGGTTTTTAAAGTATTGCGTATGTTTCCATGCACTGTTTTACTCTGGTTTCTACGTAATGACTGAATTTGTCTTTTGAAAAACACATAATGAAGTGTGTATGTTTTCAGGGGAGTCTTGTGGAAATGGTTTTCAATGTGAGTTCATGATATATTAATAGGTGTTAGAACAGAAAATTCATAGTATCCATTTTTTTTTCTTATTAAAGATTTTCTTTATTTATTGGAGGGAGAGTAAGAGCGAGAGAGATTACAGAGGAAGGGGGAGAAGCAGACTCCCTGCTGAGCAGAGATCTGATGCAGGGCTTGATCCCAGGACCCCAAGATCAGGACCTGAGCCGAAGACAGATTCTTTTTTTTTTTTTTTTTTTTTAAAA
>LNAC01000379.1:711033-752339 GCA_002007465.1 Ailurus styani | reverse complement strand
AAAAAAAAAAAAAAAAAAAAAAAAATCTTTAAAAAAAAAAAAAAAAAAAGAGGAGATTCTAACTCTCCTGTGGCAAAATCAAAGTTGTCAGTTTTGTGCTTGGAAAGAGGCAATTGCTTTATTAATAAATATTCTGGTTTCTCGAATCACATCACACGTACAACAGAAATTTCCACCACCAAATAACTATTGAAGCTTTTACAGGTAAACTGATTGCAAATACCTTTGTCAGTCAATTTGACTGATTACAACATACATATATTGAAGTACCCTTCAAGCAGAAAGTTTGTCTGAAGCCTTGCTGTTAAATCTTTATTGAAGTAGTTTAAGATTGAACCCCCAGAGAACTGTGAACTGCTCTTTGAGAGCAGCAAGTTCTAGTAAATGTATCATCACAGCATACCATTGGAGAAATCAGATGAGCATACAATCTTGGTGTTTAATAATACAGGCATAACTCTGAGATTTTGCAGGTTTGGTTCCATACTGGCACAATAAAGTGAATTTCTCAAAGTGATTTCAATGAACATTCTTGTTTCACAGTTTACATAAGAGTTATTTTTACATCATATTGTAGTCTATTATGTATGCAGTAGCATTATGTCTGGGGAAAGAAAACGTACATGCCTCAATGAAAAAAGACTTCATTGCTAAAAAATTCACTGTCATCTGAGCTTTCAATGAGTCTTTGCTGGCAGAGGGTCTTGCCTTTATGTCGATGGATGCTGATTGATAGAGGTGTTGGTTGCTGAAGGCTGTTGTGGCAGGGGCAGTTTTTAAAATTAAGACAACAATGGTTGTGATTTTTAAAATCTCTTGATGTGTAATCCAGGTTGAGAATGACTATAAATTTTGTCTCCCAGTTAACTTTTGATTTCTTTTTTCTTTCATGCCCTTTTTTTTCTTTTTTTTTTTAATGTTGTTGGAGATGTTAAAGTTTCCGGCTCCCCTTTTGGTTCTTTGGCTGGTGTAATGATCAGTAACAGGACAGGTTTGGAGAAAAACAAAATTAATTTTATATGTTCCGGGCCCTCAAAGATATGAGACCCACTGACAGGTAGTTGAGGCTTGTGTGAAGAAGTCCTGAGCTTTAAGGGGAAGAGGGTAGGAGGTTGGGCTTCAAAGGGGAGGAAGACAGCATAGGAGGAGACTGGAAGAATAAATGTTTGGTAAATAGATGTTTGCCATTCCTTTTGGAAATGTCTTTCTGATTTTTTTTTTAATTATTTTTTGGTAATAGCACTCCCTGAATATTTTAGGCTTTTAAAAGGAAGCTAAAAAGCTCTTCTTAAGTCTGTTTTGCCTTAATCGTCTCTATGTTGAAATAATTCACATGCCAAAGTAGCAGGTTCTGGGGATGCTTACCCTGAACCCCATCAGTGTTTTCCCACTGTGTATAGAATATAAGCCATACACCTTAATGTGGCTTCCGAGGTCCTATACAGTCTCATTATATTCATTCATTGTTTTCAAAAAAAATTTGTAGATTTTGGTCATTGCACAATAATGAGAATGTCCTCATGCCACTTAACTTTCCACTTCAACATGGTTAAAATGATAAAATATTGGGTACCTGGGTGGCTCAGTCATTCAGCATCTGCCTTTGGCTCAGATCGTGATTCCAGGGTCCTTGGATGGAGCCCCATGTCGGGCGCCCTGCTCAGTGGGGAGCCTGTTTTTCCTATCCCACTCCCCCTGCTTGTGTTTTTGTTCTCGCTTTCTCTCTGTTGAATAAGTAAATAAAATCTTAAAAATAAATAAAATGATACAATTTATGTTCTGCATCTTTTGCCACAATGATAAAAAAATTTTAGGGCGCCTGGGTGGCCCAGTGGGTTAAAGCCTCTGCTTTCGGCTCAGGTCATGATCTCAGGGTCCTGGGATCGAGGCCCGCATCGGGCTCTCTGCTCAGCAGGGAGCCTGCTTCCTCCTCTCCCTGTCTCTCTGCCTGCCTCTCTGCCTACTTGTAATCTCTCTCTCTGTGTCAAATAAATAAATAAAATCTTTCTTTTAAAAATTTCTTGCTTTTGTCTCAACACATGGTGCCTTTTCCTACTCGTTGTCTGAAATGTCCTTTTCTTCCCGCATTCACAAACTCCCCATTGCCATTCAAGATACAGTAAATGTTTCCTCCCACCTCAAGCCTTCTGAAATTGCTAGGTCCAAAGGAACTTGTCCCATTAAGGATATAAATGAGAGGGCCTCTCTTTCACCCCACGGAACTACTTTCCTCAGCAAGGGTGCTTTTTCTTCTATCTTCAGTGTTTCTTTCGGTCTCATTCCCGCCTTGCGCTGCTGGGGGTGGAAGTGTGGTTTCTGAGGGACCAATACCGGTGAAGGCACTGCGCAGAGCCCCAGTCCGCAGGGGAATGCCAGTGCTTCAACGTCAGGGCCATACTGCACGGGGCGAGTGCCAAAGAGTTCACAGTTGGTTGAACATGTGACCCAAAGTCTTTCTCCCCTGGAACTGCCACAAGCAGCTTCATTTCCTGTTATTAGAGGTCTTTTGTTGTGCTTCAGGCACAACGTGTACCCGAAAGAAGCACCCGTGAAAAATACCTGTAACCATAGGATATGTATCCTCTCCACTGTCCTCTGGCGTCATTTAACCCAAATGAAGTAGGATTTTCAATTATCACTTTGGAGAGGGATGAGTCAGAGCCTCAGCAATGTTTCAGTAAGGAAAGGGAAGGCTTTTCCGTGCTCTCAGAGCAGATCTGGGTGACGGTGGGTGCCAGGAGAGCTGTGGGCTTCTGGGACAGTTGTTGACAGAGAACACGAAGATTCCCTTTACCTTTGTCCATGCCCTGTTCAGAGCTGACTCCATAGCCAAAGGCATCGTGGTCCCATCTCTGATTCCTTGGCATTTGGTCGCTACGTGAATAACATGTATCTTAAAGGAAATGAAAACCATAGAGAAGCCTGGGAATGTGAATGAATTCTATCAGCAGCAAAACGTAGTCGAGGAAAAGGACAGTGAAGATTGGCTCAGGGTATTCCTAACGTTCCTACTGTTAGCTAGGGAGGGCAGATGCATACTTCCTCCCCTAACCTGCCCTTCTCCCGAGTGTTTAGAAAGCCTCATTCTTTATTTGATTGTTTGCTTGTGTACAGTAGGTTTATTGTGTGTCTCTTCCTGAATTCAGATAACTGTTAATACTTCTAATAATTCTAATCTCACAAAACAAACTGAGGGTTCCTGGGGGGTGGGAGGGTAGGGATAGGGTGGATGGGTTATGGACATTGGGGAGGGTTTGTGCTTTATTGAATGCTGTGAAAGATGTAAGCCTGATGATTCACAGACCTGTACCCCTGGGGCAAAGAATAAAAAATAAAAAATAAAAAAATAAAAGCTTAGTAGAGGTGGGAAAAATTGAAAAAAAATACTTCTAATAATTATGGGCATGTGTGGGAAGAAGAGAGGCTTCTATGGCCTTGTGTAGTTTTCGATGATCCCTTGTTCCTGCTCTATGGCTATTTTTAAGTTAGACTCTTTAGATTTAAGGTCAATGAATGTGCTATCTGATCTGAATGACCCCGAGATGTGTGTGTTGGAAGTAAATGTCTGTTTTTGCTCAGTTGTTACAGTTTGTGTGTGTGCCTGTGTGGGTGGGAGTGAGTTTGTGCAAATGTTTCTCTGTAGACTCAAATAGTCTAGTAACAACTGAATCTGTAGGTCCTTGCAGTACTCATTAGGAAACTCAGATGCATGTCAAATCACTTGGAAAACTGTAAACCACTTTATAAATTGAAAGGATGCTAACAAATACCAAAATACCCTGGATAGTCCCTGAAAATTATTCATTAGCAGGCTGAGCTAAGTGCAGAGACAAAAGAGCAAATTTTCTATTAGCTGTACTCACTGGAGGACAGCAGTGGCATACTGAATCCAAGAGCAGCAGATAATTTAGACATCCTTGATACTTGGGTCAGGGATTTACAGATTTACTTTTGTGCTTTATTGAAACCAATCGAAATTACCAGTTGTCATATCTGAGTACATGTACGTAGGTTATGGAGAAATGATAGTTTAGGATTAAATACACCTCCAACTGGTCTATGAAGTGGATTATTTCTCATCAAAATACTGAGTTGGGAGCCCCGAGATCATTCCATGTGACACCTCAGTCCATATTGCCTCATCATGTTCTCCATTTCTTTCCAAGACACGTGGGTTATTGTTCCAACTAGATTATATGACGTAAAAACAAATCTTTTTTATGAAATGAAACTGTCATTTACTGAAACGAGTCCTATGTGATGATTATTTTCCTAGTCTCTTTGACAAACATTATCTCACTGACTTCTCAGAGCATTCCTGTGAAATGACATTTTTATCACTGTTTTTTATAGATGACGTGCTGAGGGTTGGAGCAACCACGTGCAAGGTCACACCACGAGCCAGTGCTTCACTAGGATTCTGAGCCAGGTATTTCCATGTTCGTGTACGGCAGTGCCTTTTCATTGGTGCCCCTTTGTCCCTTTTATCTGGCTCTGTGATCCCTCCCAAGGTTTGGGAACCTATGTCCATTCCCTGTGTTTCAGTTAATGGAGACGTGACGCAGAATCTTTTTGTTAGTTAGCAATATTAGAAAGTAAACATAATTATTATAACTGGGAAAAAGAGGACACTAAACCTTATTTAACACTTGTCTAATGTAGAAACCTTGAAATTCTCGTAATGCTTTCAATCTTGTCTGTTGTGCACTTGGAGATTTTGGGAAGCACAGTTCAGATCACTCAATCTATGAATTTTGAAATGTGCATGGAAACTGGTATGATTGTCTGGGGAACAGAGAGGTAGCTATTTCCCCATGGGCGTTAAGCCATCTTGTCAACTTTTCACCATTTTCTAAAAATGAATCTGCCATGTATTTCCCCCCCCCTCCGTTCTTACAAGATGGAATGGGAACTCATTTATGTTAACTTTTCAGCTGTAAAATCCAACTTTAATCTTTCACTGGGGTACTACTCTCTTGGCCAGGAGAAAAAGATCTCATTAAAAACAAAAATGATATACAGTGTCTATTAATCAATTGGATGGAACTACTTTATGCCCTCAATGCAAAATGTTGAAATGTATCTCTTAAAGATCGATATTGTTTCTAAGTAACTAAAGCTAAATCAATACCATCTCCACACTTCACTTTTGGTAACAGATCATTAGATTCTAGTGTTTCAGAACCTGTAACTACAAATACAGTCTGCCCAGAAGTAGTTTTCAGAGTAAAATTTTACCCATTTGTTTTTTTGGATGTTGATTTATTTCTGTTTTAGTGAAGCCTTTTTGTAATACTATTGTTAAGGCAAATTCTCTTAAGGGACTTTTGATGTATAATGTTTTGACATTTCAAAGGGCTTAATTTGGCCTATGTATGTCCAAAATCATGTAATAACAGGGTTCAGCTGTATTGTATTTTATTGATTGCTTCTTACTCATTTTAGTTTCAATGTACACCGGACTTAGGGAATTAATGGGTTCTCTGTTGAATGTTTAAGAACAAATTTTAAGCCATAGCATTATTGCATTTCAGGGTTGGAGAAAACCCTCAAGGTATATGTTTTAATCTCTTCTGTGGGGTTTGGATCAGTCTCCTGTACAATAGCCCCAGCAAGCAAATTCAAATTTAGGATGGATTAAATCAAGCATAAAATGTAGAGAGAATGAGGTTGAATCATTATGATACCTGGCAGAAAACAGATGATATCCTTTGAAGACAAATTTGAGAAGTTTAATTAAGTGGTATTTACCGAGACATGGGGACAAATACAGATAAGATCAAGTAATAATGAAGTACGTTGAGGCTAGCAATAATAGGGAACTGTGGGGGAGGAAAAATATGTTCTTGGCTGCCATCCCTTGCCCACTCAAGAAAAAAACAGATTTACTGGAGAAAAAGAGAACAAAGTTTGTGAAATGTTGTTAACCTTAAAAGTGAAAGAGCTAGTTATTTTTATCAGGAAAATGGATTTATTCTGAAATAGCAGAGGAATTGCAATTTCAACTTGCAAGGTTTGGCAAACCATAGGTAAGTCTGTATACCAAAGGAGAGGAATGTTGCTTTATAGGCAAAAGGAGGAAGTTGAGAGCGATGCTTTCAAGGAAGGTGCATTGGAGGAAAGTGAGAGTTCAAGGTGGTTCCATTTTTGTGCTTGCCCGTATTGTGGTATTTTCTTATTGGTTGATCTTGTTGTTGGGCAGGGAGAAAATCTTCACTCCTTCTGGAAGAACAAAGTAGGCTTTTTCCTATTTGGCCTTCAAGGTACGTGTTGGGTATGCTGTAGGGCACGAGAGCTCTCCCTTCTTGCCTCCTGTCTTCATTTTATTTTATTTTTAAAAAGATTTTATTTATTTATTTATTAGAGAGAGAGAGAGAGAGAGAGAGAGCAGGAGCAGGGGAGAGCGATAGAGGGAGAAGGGAGAGAGAATCCCAAGCAGACACTACCTTGCCCATGAGCCTGATGCAGAGCCCGATCCCATGACTCTGAGATCATAACCTGAGCTGAAATTAAGAGTCGGACAGTTGACTGACTGAACCACCAAGTCCCCTGTCCTGTCTCCATTGTTTTTGTTTGTTTTTTTATCTCCTTTTCTTTTTGTTAATGTATTTATTTGACAGAGAGAGAGAGAGATCACAAGTAGGCAGAGAGGCAGGCAGAGAGAGAAGTAGGCTCCTTGCTGAGCAGAGAGCCCGATGCGGGCCTCGATCCCAGGACCCTGGGATCATGACCTGAGCCAAAGGCAGAGGCTTTAACCCACTGAGCCACCCAGGCGCCCCTTTATCTCCTTTTTAAGTGAGTCTTCCTTACTTCAGCTTCACAGTATGTGTACAAGAGAGAGACCCAGGAAAACTGAGTAACTCCCCGAAATGGGCCAAGCTGCTACCTTATATAACATTTGCTAACAACAGAGGATGTTGGCAGTTCTTGGGGTGAAAGGGATGGTATGAGATTTTATCAGGATAAGCCGAATAAACAAGGATCAGTTTGTTATACACGTTTATGTCCTTGTCCTCTCCTTGGGTAGGAGTTTTTAGAGTTTCAGAATCATCCCCCCCTTCCTGCTACATCGAAATAGACACCCTTACAAATTGCGATTTTCCCTAAAAATGTAAATGTCTTTTACACAAGGGTAACTTCTATTTAGTTTTCCGAGCTTTTCCTATGTCTGCTGTTTCTTAAAAGTAATCAGCCTGAAATAATCTTTATGCTAAGGAGGGGTTTTTTTATGGGGTGGTATATTCTGCTCCACTTCAGAACCAATACCTTTCCTAGACCTGAAGGAGCGAAGGATAGCGAGAAGTTCATGAAACTTCAAAAGGTTGGCATAGAGAGAGTATCTACCAATAGGAACTGTGCCCTTGACTGGAGAAATGCCAGTACAGCTAGCCTGAGGTCCAGCAGGTGTGAGCACTAGGGGAATAAAATACCCCTCTCTCCCTCAAGTGACTCCTCCATTATCTTTCCAATGATTTCCACAAGCCAAAACCAACTGAAAGCCACTGGGCTTGAAAACACAGTTAATGCGGGCGCCTGGGTGGCTCAGTGGGTTAAAGCCTCTGCTTTCGGCTCAGGTCATGATCTCAGGGTCCTGGGATGGAGGCCCACATCGGGCTCTCTGCTCAGCAGGGAGCCTGCTTCCTCCCTCCTCTCTCTGCCTGCCTGCCTACTTGTGATCTCTCTCTCTCTGTGTCAAATAAATAAATAAAATCTTAAAAAAAAAAAAAAGAAAACACAGTTATTGTATATAGAGTTCAGCATGGTATGTTACCCAGCGGGGTAGAGGGTAGATTGGAAAAGGTAAACAGAAGATATTCGGCATGAAGATGATGTCTCCTTTCTCTTGTGACTCCATCTAAGCATGTCCAAAGTGCAGTAATTAGTTCTGAATAAACAAGGCTATAGTCAAGAAAATGTGTTTGAGGAAAGCAAGCCAGTATAATGAGAGGAATCAAAAGTATTCCATGTAAAAATGTTTCTAAGAAGTAGGAATGTTACTTCTAGGAAAAGAAAGATTTGAGGGTCAACCAAATGCTGTAGGTAAGAGTAAAGGCATGACATCGAGCATGCCGATTAACTTCGTTGACCTTCAAAGTAAAGCAGCTGGTTATTTTTACCTGTAAAATGGATTTATTTTGGGACAGCAGAGGAACTGCAGCTTGGGAAGAGCAAGCTGTCACAGATGCCATGGGTCCATCCAAAGAACAAAGGAGAGGACAGAACCAGTCTTACAGAGGAAAGGGGGGATGTCTGAGGGGGTTTGTTTGTTTATAATAGTTCCATTGGAGAAATCTGTGAGTTCCGAGTACAGTGGATTTTCATCGGCTGAGTGATGGCAGTCTCTCAGTGTCTGGGCTTTTTAGGGTGAGGAGAAAACATTACTTCCTCTTGCTCAGGTTGTAAGTAGGCTCCTTCCTGTTGACAATGTAAGGACATCTCTTCCTTTTGGGTCTGCAGCGGGCTCCCGGGAGAGTCCTCCAGACTCCATTTTCAGTGAGGTTTCCTTGGTTCACTTTCACAAGTTCTTTTTGCTTCAGTTCCCTCACTTATAAAATTGGGTATAATAATCATCGTCTACCTCATAGGATTGCTATGGGAATTAATTTAATATTCAAAGCAGTTAAGTCAGTGCTTGGTACATAGTAGATGTCATATAATTTACATGAGTGAGGAGGGGCATGGTAGCATAGTTTGAGTGGTTCTGTGTGTCCTGCAACAGTTAAATCTAGTGCAGTGAATGAAAGCAAGCTCTATGACATAGATTTTCCTTAAGTGTAAAGGTAATTTGTCTCATAGACATAATAAAAAAATGATCTTACGTGGTAGTCCATTCCCCATCCCAGAATTGTTCAGATTCAGACTAAATGACAATTCGTGTTATATAGAGATTCAAGCAAGGTTGACTTGGAAGATTTACAGAATCCATTGCAATCCTGGCATATCTTTGATTTTTCTGCAACATTATTTGCATTGCCACCGAAAATACAACCTTGTTAAGCTAAACTTCTGTCTCAAAGAGTGTCTTGTAGGCTTTGGATTCCCTAAATGTCAGTCTTGGCCTTTTAAGTGGTGGCCCTCTGTCATCTTGAAACCATCTCTCCCTCCAATTTCATTTTTTTTAATGAAAAGAAATGGAGCAATTGTCATTGTTTTCTGTTAATGATTGTGGGCTCTATAGGCGTATAATTCAGAAGAGGGATTTAAGCTCAGGTTCTCAGTAGAGGTGTGATTTTTGGACAGATTACTTCTTAGAATCTGAGTTTTCTTCACAGTAAATTGTGGATAATAACGCCCTTTACCACATAGGTTTATTGAACAGATTAAATGAACTATATCATTAGCAATATTCCTGGCCTGTTATAAGCACTGAATAAATATCAGACCTTGTTACTGTATTTTATCATATATTACTGATTTGTAATATGTTGTTACTGTAAACTAGTGCCTGAGATGCTGGGTTACTTTGGTCGCAACAGGTTTTCACAGCTCCCCTGACAGCAGTGGCCTACAGTCTCTAGTTAATTCTGGAGGATTTCTGCTGGGCAAAGGAAAATCAGTAAGGTCTCTTTCCACAGGAGGCTGCCTTCTCTTTCCACAGGAGGCTGCCTTCTCTGAGGCCATCCCTGTCCTAAAGCAAGTCAGGGCATACTGTTTGCAGCAGGAGTGCCGTCCCTGGCAGTTTTTGCAGATCTGTCATGGAAAGTGTTAAAGAAGGGATTCTGGCCTCCTTGAAGCTTCCGCTTTGATTTTCATATGAATAGAGTGGCCAGGCTCTTTGATTCTGGCACAAGAGCTCATCATAAAATAAACCAGAGAGAACTGCCTTCTCAGGCTTTGTTTATATAATGTCAGGAGTTTTCAAACTTCCGTTAGCTGGGAATAATTTCAGTTAGCATTTTGAAGGGTCTGAATGTAAATACCAATTCTGTGGTAGGGCTGGAGCCAGTTGATTATCCATTGTATAAAGTGCTAAAATCTTCAGTTTGAGAGAGGAGGGAAAACAGGCCCTCATGTTTGGCATTATGTTTCCTGCCTGCACCAGAGGCATTTAGTCTCCTGTTCCCTTCTCTGTATCCACCCACTCCCATGTGCAAATTTATTTATTTATTTATTTTTATTTTTAATTTTTTTAAAGATTTTATTTATTTATTTGACAGAGAGAGATTACAGGTAGGCAGAGAGAGGAGGAAGCAGGTTCCCCCCCCCTTTTTTTTTAATGGGTGGCACCTTAATGTTAGGATGATAAGGAATGGAAAATTAAGGGTACGAGGACAGATTCATCCCGGTTGTCCGTTCTAGTTTTAGCATGGAAAGACCTAGAAACCCTTTCAGTTCTGGGCACACCAAGATCAACACTCTTAATGAACCTCTGAGGAAACATCATTCAGGAAACCCTGGGTTTTGTCTCCATTGAGAAAGCTTGGCAGTCTGAAGGCAGTGTCTCCCTATCAACAGATCCCCTAGTTCTCGGTGAATCAAAGTTCTTGAGACTCAGCAAATAAGCTGGAACACACCGATTGAAGAGGAAGCGATATTGATGATGATGAGGAGGAAGAACAAGCAGAAGCGGAGGGAGAGGAAAAGGAAACACAGCTAATATTTATTTTTTTATTTAATGTTTTCCATATGCCAATGCCCATGCTGTTATTTTATAGATAATACCCAAATCAATCCAGTATTATTATCCTCACTTTATGGATGAGGAAATTGAGGCTCAGTGGGCCTCAGTGAGGTCAAGTTCAGTCTGGGTTGAAATCCATGTCCAACTCTGAGGTACACACACTTCACCCCTAAACGATATTGCCTGACTTACTGAGAATTTCCCATATTCTAGGCACTGTGCTAGCTCTCTGTGATAGAGCAGTGAGGAAAGCACATAGGATTTTTACTCTCATGGTGCTTCAATGTATGTTGAATGGCCACAATGAAAATTGGAGTCTTTTGTTTAGAAATCATTGTGTTTGCATGAATATCACTGCTATCTTAGTAACGTGAACCAGAATTCCGGGGCGAGTGATTACAGGAGTGAGAGAGGGAGAGAGATGTGTTATTTTTGATGTTCATGTCTAAGCAATTATAGGAAGGGAGTAGACCATCTATTGACTAGTCCTAGGGGGATGAGGCCCTTGTTTTAGGAAGCTAAATTAAGGATGCCAAGATGAGCAGCTGCCGATGAAATTGGAAAGTGAAGGTGATTGTTCTCGATCAATTTCCTATTATATATCAAACACAAAGGAAGTAATTGAAATACATTTATTCATGGTGTTTCTTTGGAGCTGAAAGATATCTATTAACATGAATCTCCTGCCAGTTGCAAGTTTTTTCCCCCCTTTCATCAGTAACTGTTGTAGTTAAGATCTACTCAGATTGAGAGCAGTCACAGACGGGTTTGTGTCTCCCCAAATCTGAACCTCACAATATCGTGAGACATAACACATGAGGTGACCCTGATGATTAGTGTTTCCTGTTAAGTCCTGTCATTATCTATTTCTGCCTCTACAAGACAAATAGCGACGTTCAAATATACGTATTGTCTTCTTCTAGGATCGGCTTGGTCCATACCCAGGTTAGGAGTTGAAATGATGGCCCAAAGTCCAGATCCAGTCTGCCGGCTATTTTTGTATGATCTGTGAGCTAAGAATAGTTTTCACATTTTTCTCTGGTGAAAAAACAAAGAATAATATTTTGTGACATGTGAAAATTAAAGAGATTTCAGTGTCCATAAATACAGTCTTCATGGAATGCCACCATGCTCATACCTTTGTATATATGACTTACGGCTGACGTCCTTATGCCGAGCCAAGGCTGTGTAGTTGATACAGAGACCATGTGGCCCACAAACGCTAACCATTTACCATTTGATCCTTTAAGAAAGAAATATGCCGCCCCTGCCCTAGAGAAAGGAGCTAACCCAGTGTGTAGAGCACTGCCACGAGAAAGCTTATCATGGATGGGAAATGTAACTCATCAGTGCTATATCTGATAACTGCAAGTCATAGAGAGTCTTTAAAAGTTCCAAGAAACCTTACATTGTATCTCTAATCAAAGTTTTTCTAGATATTCCTTAAAACTTCTCATAATCTTGACTATGATTTGTAGCCGTCGATCACTGATAATTAGAAGCTACAAACATTTATGTTAATATTCATATTTTAGCTGACATTTGCCTATATAGTACCTGGGATACCTACATACAACATATGTATATATATATATATATATATATTTTTTTTAAGATTTTATTTATTTATTTGGCAGAGAGAGATCACAAGTAGGCAGAGAGGCAGGCAAAGAGAGGAGGAAGCAGGCTTCCTGCTGAGCACGGAGCCCGATGCAGGATTCGATCCCAGGACCCTGAGATCATGACCTGAGCCGAAGGCAGAGGCTTTAACCCACTGAGCCACCCAGGCACCCAACATATCTATATTTCATCAGACTCTTTGTTCGAGTTGGCATTCAGGCTTCGCTGTGATTGATGTTGACCCTGGAGAAGCCACTGAGTCAGATGAAAAGTAAAGATGGCATTTACTATTTGCTATCTGTTTCTCAGAACTGTGGCCCTAATTTTTCCTTTGAAAGGAGGATAGGGAAGGTTTTTTCCCCTGCTGTCTCCTCCCCAGGCTTTTCTCCCCCCCTGCAGTAACATTATCTGCTATGCAGTAAATGATGAGCTGAAAGGTATTCAGTTAAGATGTTCCTGTCTGAGTTGTTTTAATAAATCAACACTGGAAATTAAACTATTAATTTTTCAAAACATTAAATAGCAAAGGAGCACTGGAAGAAAGATGAGAGGAATAGGAAATGAGCACCTAAGAAATATTTACCCTTTATGGTAGCCCTTGTATAACATTGCAGATTGAGATTTTACCGTTTGTTCTGGAATAACATAGCAAAGGAAGCAGGCTGTTGTACATCTTATTCAGAGCTGGTCTGCGTGCTGGCCGGGTGAGCGAGTGAGCAGAATTTTAGACTGAATGGGCCAGTTCAAAGGCCCACATTAATGAAATAGGGAGGAGACTCCAATGTCCTCATCCTACAGAGTAGGGAAGCACAGTGACGAGGGTTGTGCACTCTGGGATCAAATTGTCTTGGTTTTGAATTCTGGTGCTGCCGTTTACTGGCTGAGTGATCTTAATAAGGTTATTTATTCCTATTGAACTTTGCTTTTCTCATTTGTAAAGTGGTGATAATAAAACTACTTCCTTGATGGGGTTGTTGTGGAGATTGAATGAGGTGTGATAAAATGTGTTTATCACTGGACCTGATAAAAGTACTCCACATGTTCATCATTTTTTTTTAAAGATTTTATTTATTTATTTGACAGAGAGATCAGATCACAAGTAGGCAGAGAGGCAGGCAGAGAAAGAGGAGGAAGCAGGCTCCCCGCTGATCAGGGAGCCCAATGCGGGCCTCGATCCCAGGACCCCGAGATCATGACTTGAGCCGAAAGCAGAGGCTTTAACCCACTGAGCCACCCAGGCGCCCCATTTTTATTATTAGTGTGAATCCTCAGTGAAATTCTCCTGAATAACATTGCATAGCTTGTAAATACTTTGTTATATGTTGAATTTCTACCTACTCATATCAAAGAAGATATGGAAAGGAACCATGAGTGGAATTTAGGAGACTTGTCTGACTTAGCCTTTGGTCTGATAAGTAAGAATAATGACAACAGCAATAAAAAAGTTAATACTTACTAGGCCTTTACTATGTGTTTAGTCATTACGACAACCCCAAGTAGTTAATGCCATTGAGCCTGTCTTAAATATGGGTGAACTGATGTTTACAAACATTTGGCTACTTGCATAAGCTAGCCAGGGGTAATGGTGACATTTGAACTTACACAACTTGACTCCAGAGACTACGCTTAACCATGAGGTCATACTGCCTTCCCCGTTCTGGATTTAGCTAGCTCTGTGACCATGTGTGTACATGGTGCTCATATGATTGGTCATGTTACGCACTATACAACTCAAGGTGTGTTCTACTCATACTGGCTATATGCAGTGAGAACTGTGCACAGTCATACAAGTGGTCCTAGGAAGTTCGCTAACCTGTCTGCATTTTATTTTCTTTGATCCTCATGGAAAAAATTTAAAGTGTGTGGTCACTGGGCTTCATCTCGGTGAAGTCCTAGTGTAAATGTGTAAGTATTTCAAACATACTTCCTATTTGGCTTTGGAGAGTTTTATTTTTTTAATTTTTTTAAAGATTTTATTTATTTATTTCACAGAGGGAGAGAGATCACAAGGAGGCAGAGAGGCAGGCAGAGAGGGGGAAGCAGGCTCCCTGCTGAGCAGAGAGCTGGATGCAGGCCTTGATTCCAGAACCCTGAGATCATGACCTGAGCCGAAAGCAGAGGCTTTAACCCACTGAGCCACCCAGGCGCCCGGCTTTGGAGAGTTTTAAACATGTGTTTGATTTTGTGCTTATTTGAGGAACTAAACTCATAGACTAAACCAAAGAAGATTCGGCAGTGGGAACATCTGGAGCCGGAGGGTTATGGGAGCTGCTGAGTCTTCCCATAGTGCTCCCCCCCCCTCCCCGCTCAGGTTCTCTAGGCCCTGAAGAATCAGGTCATAACTGCAGCTCATGCACTGAACAGCAGGAACAAAAAGTCCCTTTTGCAAATATCCCTACAAGTTGGGGTATGGTTAAGTGAGGGAATTTGATGGCTTTCTTTGCTCTGATGTAGGCTGCATGAAAATGTAGTGTAACTAGCTCCACAGATTCAAAAGCAGATCTTCAAGGGACTTCGGTGTGGTCTACCAAAACCCATTTTAATGAGGCAGTTAATTAAGCAATTATTTTATGTGCTACCCATCCATAAATCAAAGGCATAATTTGTGTGATGATGTGAATCTACACATATATGCAGAGAAACTACACACATCTGCAGATTATATATAGATAAACTCAGTTTATACAAATCAAGTTAGGTACTGGGATATTATTATTGACTCACTAGTATTCCCTCCCAGACACTGGCTGCATTCAGTTAAATGTTTTCTATAGGCAAGCTGTACTGAAAAATCAATTAGCATGTTCTTTTACTCAATTGGATTCCGCCCCTAAATAGACTTCTTTAATAAATAGCTTTTTGGTTTTCTTTGGTAAGTACGCTCCATACCCAGCGTGGAGCCCAAAGTGAGGCTCAGATTCACGACCCTGAGACAAGACTGGAGCTGAAATCAAGAGTTGGACGTGCAACCCACTGAGCCACCCAGGCGCCCTTTCTTTCTTTATTTTTAAAGATTTTATTTATTTATTTATTTGACAGAAAGAGAGAGATTACAAGTGGGCAGAGAGGCAGGAAGAGAGAGAGGAGGAAGCAGGCTCCCCGCTGAGCAGGGAGCCCGATGCGGGCCTCGATCCCAGGACCCTGAGATCATGACCTGAGCCGAAGGCAGAGGCTTTAACCCACTGAGCCACCCAGGCGCCCACGCCCCTTCTTTAGTAAACAGTTTTACATCACCGTTAGAGACATACTGTTAAGGTAAATGTAAAAAATCAGTACAGCGTTCTTACTCTTCCCAACCTTCTGCCGTACTAGGCTGTTTTATAACCCCTCTTAGCTGTCAAATTGCTCTCCATCCCCACCAAGTTTTCATGGCTCTGGCTCCCCCAGAGCCTTAACCTAGCGTTGAAGCCCCTGCAACTTTGCTTACCTAGATCATTTATTTAGCTCCCTTGTGAGAATAAGTATCTGCTTACAACTAATGAAAGGTAAGTCCTTTGCCATTTCTAACATTCCTTATGCTCTAAGGGGCCCTCCTGTTCCCTCCTCTAGTTGTACTCTAACCCTGGCACAGTCCTGTGCCTTCCTGCTTCAGAGCTTGGGCTGATTCCCTTTGTGTGAGCCTCCCCTTCTCTCCACTGATTTCTCCCTTTCACTGTCCCTGATCAAAGCCCCATGCAAATCACATTTCCTCTAACAAGTCTCCCTCTGAACTCCTCTTTTCAGGCTTCCATTGCCTCATAGTTAGAAGTACAGCAAGTGCATTTGCTGAACTCTAAAATCAGGACACATGCTTTGACATTTCCAAGTATACTTATAGGAACAATGTGATAGATTATTCGAAATCATGATGGTTCTAGAAATTTCAGAGTGCATGTTTGCCTTAATTGTAGCATTCATTACATCTGCCTTGTGTTGGCGTTAATTATGTATTTGTTTGTTTCCTTCCTGATGCGAGCGAGAATTGTGCCTCATGCATCCCTGTATCACCCCACACCTGTGAGATTCCTTTGTCTACGGCGGGCATTCATTTTTTTTTAGGCAGTCATCAACTGTTTATTAAGCTCATATGAGGTGGCACGCACTGTGCTAGGTGCTGGGGATGAGATGAGGCCATGAAAGAAATCGTTACAATACGATTGGATGAGTGTGTCCTCAGGGTGGACCTGGAAAACATTATTTTTTTTTAAAGATTTTATTTATTTATTTGACACAGAGAGAGAGAGATCACAAGTAGGCAGAGAGGCAGGCAGAGAGAGAGGAGGAAGCAGGCTCCCTGCCGAGCAGAGAGCCCGATTTGGGCCTCGATCCCAGGACCCTGAGATCATGACCTGAGCCGAAGGCAGAGGCTTTAAACCGCTGAGCCACCCAGGCGCCCAACATTATTTATTTATTTTTAGAAGATTTTATTTATTTATTTGACAGAGAGCGAGAGATTACAAGTAGGCAGAGAGAGAAGGAAGCAGGCTCCCCGCTGATGCGGGGCTTGATCCCAGGACGCTGAGATCATGACCTGAGCCGAAGGCAGAGGTTTAACCCACTGAGCCACCCAGGCGCCCTGGACCTGGAAAACTTTAGAGGGGTCCCTGACTCAGACTTGGAAAGCTGCGGGGGGGCGTGCGGTCTGGAAGGAAGTGATTTATAAGCAGAGAAGTGAAAGATGAGAAAGATTTTGCCAGGGAATGATGCGGCCTAGGAACTCAAGGTAGAGAGCACAGTAAATGCAATGGTCCTAAAGTCCAAGGGAGTTCCCTGTTGTAGAAATTCATGTTCCAGGATGCCTGGGTGGCTCAGCTGTTAAGCGACTGCCTTTGGCTCAGGTCATGATCTCAGAGTCCTGGGATCGAGTTCCGCATCGGGCTCCTGGCTCCATGGGACATCTGCTTCTCCCTCCGACCTTCTCCCCTCTCATGCTCTCTCACACTGTCTCTCAAATAAATAAATAAAATTTAAAGAAGAAAAAGAAATTCACTTTCCAGGCATGTTTGGCATGGAGAGTGCAGAGGGGTGAACGAGAGGATAAGAGGCTGATGAAGGCGTTTCACTGGGTCAGGTCTTAGGCATAGAGCCCTAAGTGAGAGAACACCTTTTATTGTGCCTCACCCTCTTGAAGCTTGCGAGGTTGGTGGTAAGATGTGAGATTTCACTTGAAAGCTTCATCACTAAGAGCTGAACCAATGACATTTGTAGCATTTAGCAATTTTGCCTTTTCTCCCGTTTTGAATCAGGGGCGAGAAAGAAGCTGGGAAGGAGTAAGTAAGTGCAGGAAGGCATTTCTTCTCTGCTTTCTTGTCACCAGCTTTCCTTTCTGTATCTGTGCACAATGGCTGAAATAGAGAGCTAGATTACATAAAACATCAGCTTTTTTCCCCCCTTCCAATCAGAAAGCAGTTTCTCTTCACTGTATTACTTGGTTTAAGCTTCTTCCCTTTCTTCTGATCAATATTTTAGCTGAGTCTTACATAAAATGAAATTTACATTCAGTTGTTTCCTTAGCAACCATCACACATAATCAAATACATCTACTTTCAGAATCAGTTCCTCTTTTGAAATACCTTGTAGTTACCCAATCTCCTTTTATTATTAGCAAAATGGTTTTCTTTCTAAATGGACTTCTACCTCTTCCAAAACAAAGCATTTTGAGAACCACATTTATATAGAAATTTATGTGGCTTTTAAAATGCAGATGGGAAGTTTCTTCACCAAAACTTTTATTCATTTATTTATTTAATCAATCAACCAACAAATCAGTAAATAATTATTAGGACGATAGGTCCTGTGTTAGTTGCTGGGGATTATAACGATGATAAAAACATGGTCGTTGCTCTCAGAAATCTTCGAATGTAATAATAGGACAGACATGGGCAGCATGGTGTAATACCAGGTTTAAAGATGACGATGCACATTCAGTGTGGGAACACACACACATTAGTGTTTGTTTTAACCGGATTTGCTAAAGTATTCTTTAACCTCTATTGGAGAGAATCGGAGTGATAACCGCTGTCTCTTCCTAAAGCTCTCACCCCGGAAGTAAATCTTAAAGATCTGAAAAGTCTTCCGGTCTGGGAGTTCTCACATTGTCATAGGAATCTGGGGAAGAAAAAATATCTAAAATTGCCACGAGACACTTTTGAAACTGTGCTCTGGTTCACAGAGGGGTTTCTGTACTTTAATTTTGCAGTTAAATGTGATGTTTTTGCCAAGGAAGAACATGGAAGTCTGAAAGAATATAAACTGTTCAAAGATTACTGTGTTTAAAAAATGGAGAAGTGGGGGTGTGGGCGACGGACACTGGGTCCATGTCCACCTTATGGAGTTTTAAACTACTGTGAGAATCCACGTTCCTAGGCTCTTTAATCTTCTGTAATCCTGGTCAGAATTCTGCTATGCTGGACACTCCGAATTCTAAACTGCAGGTGAACCTAGCTTAGGTTCTCAGAACAGTGGCGCTCCACCTTCTCCAGGCAACTGTCTGCTTTGCCAGTACAGGTAACGATGCATGCGTTTTCCATAGCCTGCGCTCTCTCATTTCGGTTACAGCTAGGCTAATTAGCATGTTTCTTATTTTGGTGTAGATAGCTCTGTGGGGTCTGACCCTCACTTGACTTTCCAACCTCACTTTACAAAACAAAAACTCTGTCTTGTAGTTTTATCTCCATCAAGACTAAACTACTTGGGGCGCCTGGGTGGCTCAGTGGGTTAAAACCTCTGCCTTTGGCTCAGGTCATGATCTCAGGGTCCTGGGATCGAGCCCCGCATCGGGCTCCCTGCTCAACAGGGAGCCTGCTTCCTCCTCTCTCTGCCTGCCTCTCTGCCTACTTGTGATCTCTCTCTCTCTCTCTCTGTCAAATAAATAAATACATAAAATCTTTAAAAAAATAAAAAAGACTAAACCTCTTAGAGTTCCTCTAACACATGGTGTTGTTTCAGGTTTCTGAGCCTTAACCTAGACTGCTCTTTGTGCTTGGAATGTTCTTCCACTACAATTTTGTCTGATTAATCCATTCCTGACACAAGATGTAGCTCAATTACCAATTCCTCTAGCCAGCCTTTCTTTATCCTTCATTTCCACAAATGGACTTACATAGCCTCCCTTTCTGTTCCCGTAGCTCTTTATAGTCCTATGTGGCAGCTCTCTCTCAGTAATGAAAACTTGACTCAAATCCCCATTTTTACAGCTGTGGCCAGTTCATTGCCCTACCCACGGTCTTTGTCAATTCTCCAAACTACTTCTTCGTGATGGCTCTTGTTTCTTTTTAGCCCTGGAGGAGTCACCTGATCTTTCTTTCACTTTGTGAATGTTTTCACATGGCTGGAATATCCTTGGACTTGGCTGACTGGTACTTGATTACGTGGGTTGTTTGAGTTTCACAGAAACGAGAAATGCCTTTGTGTTTACAACTGAATAACAAAATTATACTGGTTATCTGCTATCTCTTTTGTGAATAGAATTATCTTGGTTCAGATTTTAGTTCCTAGGAGTTTCAAAGCCATTTGTCCTCAGAATTATTTGCTATGTCTATAAAAATGCCTTTATTCAAACAGTCCTCTTTCTCTTATATATTCAGCTAAAGTACTTTAAATTATGACAAATATTTTGTAATTATCTTTTAAATAAGCTATAATGAAACCTCCAGATAATATGACCTTTCTTTACTTAGGAATATGTATACCTTCCTAGACATAATTCAACACATAAAGGAAAAATAATTTTTTATAAAATATGTATTCGAAGATGTTGATTTTCAGA
Organism: Ailurus styani; assembly: GCA_002007465.1. Classification (NCBI taxonomy): domain Eukaryota; kingdom Metazoa; phylum Chordata; class Mammalia; order Carnivora; family Ailuridae; genus Ailurus; species Ailurus styani. The sequence continues at coordinate 732,351 of LNAC01000379.1, read as the reverse complement.
TATTACCACGTTAAGAATTATAATAAACATTTCCACCCCCATGTGGAACTACTGTGAATACACAGTATTCACAGAATACTGAGAGAATGGTTTGCCCAATTCTTATATTTTAAACTGTTATAATAAATTCTGTATTTGTCATAGAAATTATACCTGAGATGATTGATGACAAATTTGTTACTGTAACCCTTCTCTACAGATGCCCGTACTCCATGCCCGTTGTATTGGAATAGCTATTCATTAGCTTCAACACTCTTCTGATCGTGAATACTTTTCTGTTTTCCATGTTTTTGTTGTACCACTCATTCTGAAACACAACATACAGTGTGTCATATTGATGACTGAAGTACACCGAGCTTTATTGCCATTGGTGACATAATTATCTTAACTGTTAAACAATCTTGCTTAAGTTATGAACAGAAGTCAGTACAATCTTACGTTTATGTAGTAGTTGTTTTCCTGGAAAGTTCTTTGTATTTTAAAGCCATGCAATAGCATTTGATATAAAACAAACCTCTGCTCTTGGTTCAGGTAATTATAAAAATATTTTTCATTTGAATAAATATCTGTTGAGGCATTTAAAGACTATGAAAAACATGGTCATGTCAGTTCTTGGTTGTATGGTTGTGTTTAGGAAATGTAGCAACGTTGGTCCTCTTCCAGGATCCTCTCCCTCTTTAACCACGTAGACTTAAAGAATTACTAGAGTGTGAAACAGATAAATATAATAAAGTGTCAACCACTTGTGAAGATATAATAGTTCTAAATTTGTATACCATTAATAACATAGCCTCAAAATATATAAAGCAGAAATTAACAGAAATAGAAGGGAAATTTGGTAAGTCCACATCATAGTGAAAAGTCATACATACCTCTCTTGATAAGTAATAGAATAGGAATATAAATATCCTAGGGTGCGTTTTGGGTGCTATAAGAAAATCCCATAAACTGGGTGGCATATAAACAACACTTATTTCTTACAATCTTTAAAGCAAAGGTCAGGGCACTGGGATAGTTGGCATTTTGTGAGGGGTCACATTCTCATAGATCGCATCTTTTTGTTATAACCTCACTTGTTAGAAGGGGACTAGGGATTTCTTTGGGGTCTCCTTTTTAAGACCACTAATTAAATTCATGAAGACTCCATCCTCATAACCTAGGCAACTCCCAAAGCTACCACTTTGTAATACTTGTAATACTATCACATTGGGCATTTGATTTCAACATGAGTTATTATTCAATCCATTGCAATAAATACAGAAAAGATACATAATATTGAACCATGCAGTTTATAATTTGACCTAGTAAGACATATATACAGTGCTTTACTGGAGAGAGAGCCCATACTGACTTGTGAGAGTCATGTCTTTCCCGTTCCTCATTCAATGATGTCAAGTTGATAGCTTGTAAGTGACCATGGTAGGAATAGTTACTCAATGGAAATTGGCCAACAGTATACATCTGGGTATCTGTTTTTTTGAGAGCCAGTTTGACAGTGACCAATATACCACTGCATGTACAGAGTACTGCATCAAAAACTTGCAGACTGTACATTCTTTTTTTTTTTTTTAATTTTAAAGGTTTTATTTTTTTGACAGAGAGCAAGAGCAAGTGCATACGTCAGGGGAGCAGCAGACAGAGGGAGAGGGAGAAGCAGGCTCCCCACTGAGCAGGGATCCCGTTGCGGGACTTGATCCCAGGGCCCCTGGGATCATGACCTGAGCTGAAGGCAGCCACTTAACTGACTGCGCCACCCAGGTGCCCTCAGACTGTATATTCTTTATAGTTACATATGGATAGCTTTCCAAATCAATCAATACCTGGTCCATAAAGCAAGTCTGAGTAAATTTCAGTGAATTCAAATTATATAAACTATGTTGTTTGACCATAATGGAATCAAGCAAGACATCAATATTAAAGTCATAGCCAGTAATTCATGATATATTTGCAAAATTAGCAGTATACCTCTGTACAACCCATGAGTCAATAAAAAATTATAATGGGATTTACAAAATATTTTTAATTTAATTACAATGAAAATATATATCAACACTTAGGTGATCTAGATTTAGTTAGAGGGATATTTGTAGCCACAAATACATTAGAAAAAAGACAGGCTCAAAAGCAATGAGGTAAACATCCATTTCATGAAGGTAGAAAAAGAGCATCAAATTAAACTCAAGAAATACAGAAGAACGAAAATAAGGGTAAGGGCAGAATTGAAGCAGAAACCAAACATATGGTAGGGAAACTCAAGAATGCCAACATTTGTTTATTTGAAAAGACTAATAAGATGCAGAAACTTCTACTAACATTGTCTAAGACAAAACCAGGGAAAGCATCAATAACCAGTATTAGTTATGGAAAGGGGAATATCCGTTGCATATTTATTTTTATTTTGTTTTTAATTTTTATTTATTTTTTAAAAGATTTTTTACTTTCAAGTAATCTCTGCACCCAGTGTGGAACTCAAACCCACAACCCCAAGATCAAAGGTTGCATGCTCCTCCAACTGAGGTATCCAGGTGTCCCCTCCAATAGATTTTTAAATGTACAAAAAGATATGCACAACTTTATTCCAATAAATTTAATTTAACAATTAAGATGTTTCAGACAAATACTTAGGAAAATACAACTTGCCAATGGTGACAGAAGAAATAGAAAAGTATAAATTGTCTTACAGCTATAAACATGGTTGTTTTGTTGTGTACTTATTATTTAGTGCTCCGATTTTTTTTTCACATAACACATATACGATTATATGTAACAACAAATTCCTCACATTTGTCAGTTTTAAAGCCTATTAAAAAACCTGTTTGTTGCCATTATCAGTAAGGAAGGGCATTTGGACTCTTTCCTAATTTTTATAGTTGTGCAGAGCACTGCCATGAGAATCATAGTACAAATCAGTTTTTCCCTTTGGTTATTTCCTTGGGGGTATATTCCCTTTGATGGAATTACTAGGAGAAAAATTATGAATGGTTCCTTTTTTCTTTTCATATATAGGCAAATTACCCTCCTTCAAAACTGAATCCATTTACAGAGCCAGCAGCAAAGTATAAGCATGTCCATTTCCCCAAATTCCCGTTAGTGGCTGACTTTATAAACTATGTGTGTTTATGTTAGTTTGCTAGATGAGCGGTGGAAATTTTAACTCGTTTTAATTTGTATTCATTTAATTGCTATTGAGACTTTTATCTTTTTCCACATGATGATGTCCTACTTCAATTTCTTTTTACATAAACTGCCTGTTCATCTTCTTTGTTATCAAGTAGAATCTCTGTAGTAGTTTGATATATGTGCATTGATTTTTTATTCAAGTTGGATAGTGAGCCTTTATCAGTTACATTTTTCTCATGAATTTTTTCCATTATGATGCTTCCTTTTGATGTTCATTTTATTACATTTTATAGCTTAACAGCCTTTTTATTTTTAAGGCATTTGAATACATTTTGCTTGTATTTAATGGTGTATTCTATTTCTTAAATGTCAGAAATAGATCTCCCTTCCCACACCTGGAATTCAAAAACCATTTCATAGTGAGCTCCCTGGTTCACTATCCCCAATCTCTTTAAATCCTCACAGTTAGAATCACTTAACCTCTGCTGGTACCCTAAGCCTGAACTGGATAAATCTGTTTTCTACTAACTTAGTTTCTGCTTCATTCCTGTGATTGTGCTGGTACCTTGCACAGCAGTTCTGTGACAGGGCCTCTGCTTTGATAATCTACCTGGTATTCTGATTCTTTGATGACCGGGACTGTGCATTTCCTGCTTCTGTCTTTCAGGAATTTGGCTTCTGATTGTAAGTCCCAGACTGGCAACTGGGGCCGCAGTCAGTGTATGCTGAGGAAACTCAGGACGTGAACTGCCTATTCCAGAATGCCTCTCTCCATTGGCACTCACTTTTCTCTGCTTTTTAAAATCATTTTATTTTATTTTATTCTTTTTTAAGATTTTATGTATTCGAAGAGACGGGAGAGAGAGAGATAGAAAGGATGAGCATGACTGAGTGGGGCGGGGGGGGGCGGGGGTTGGTAGAGGGAGAGGGAGAGACAGGCTCCCTGCTGAGTAGGGAGCCCCATGGAGGATCCCGGTACCCTGAGATCATGACCTGAGCTGAAGGCACATACTTAACTGCCTGAGCCACCCAGTTACCCCCATGGTTCTCTTATTGACTTGTCTACCAGATCACCAGTACCTTACTCTTGCTCTAGCCTTCCCTAATGCTAATCCTTTACCTGGACTGACATCTGGTCCATACCCCTGGTCCCCCCGCCCAGGTTCTCTAGGGCATTTCTTCAGCTATATGCCTCGTGCCAATGGAATGAGTGCCTTTTGTTCTTAGACACTAGTTTTGTTTGGCCCCTCCTGACAATTAATTTCAATTTTTAAAATATAATTTAATTTTATAATTTAACAACATACACTGTCATTAAAGATTGACTAATATTTGGAATTTGTTATAAATATGTATTGAAAGTCGTGGGTCTAAGTTACTTAATTATTTTATTATATACAAAACCATATGGCCCAGCATTCATTAAAGGTTCTATTTTTCATTACCACATTACTTATATTTTTTACATTAATTTTAGATCTTATAATAATAATTGGAATCTATTTCTGGATACTCTGTCCCTCATTTAGTTGAAAGATCACATAATTCTGACAACTGTTCCATTATGTATTTGTAAGTTTGTATATGCTCATCTTTATTCAACCTTTCTAACAATAAGAAAGGTATAGTTCTCCCTTTATTTAAATCTTCCACTTTTTACTCATTTAGGGTCTCAATTTTCTTTTGTGTCACAAAATTAATGCACAGGCATTTAATGTTTCTAATAACTGTTGTGAATGCTATCTCATTTCTTTGAGTTATTCATTGTATTTTCTGTATTATGAGTGTATAGGGAAGCGTTTAATTTATTTTCGTGGATTTACTTCACTCCACAACTCTGATGAACTCATTTATTACCTCTGGTAATTTTTTGGTTGACTTCTTTGGATTTTCTGAGTTTATATTCATGTCATAAGTAAAAAATGATTTTTAGTGTCTTCCTTTCCTTAAAATACCTTCCATTCCTTTTCCCCCTCTCTCAGATAACCATGGTCAATATTCCATTAAAAGAGAGTGGCAATCTGGAATAGAAAAAGAACTAGTGTTTGTGGAATTCTCTTTTATCCTGTATTTGATTTTAGGGAGAGTAATTCCAGTCATACTTCTCCATTAAACTATATTTTTGATGCTATTGTACTTTTTATTGTAGGGATGAAAACATTTAATTTTGTTAATCAAGAAAATATGTTGAAAGTTATCCGATTTGGCAGTATTGAAACAATAATTTAATAAATTTTCCAATTAACACATTATACTAGCCTGCATTCATTGAATAAATAATAAGTCATAGTCGATACTTTTAAAAATTAAGTTCTAGTGTTCCATTTCTTAAGTTACTAAGATTTTATTCAGGCCACACACACACACACACACACACACACACACACACACACCCTGATACACCTATAGTTTGAATAATGTAATACATATTAATATATCTTACATTTGTATTAAATACAAACACACACTGTGTTTTCAGAAGTGAGATCAGCCTCGAATTCCTAGAATGTTTTCCTTCTTAATTTTTGGAATGAAACCACATTCACCTTATACCATGACCTGGGTAGCGCACCTTTTTCTATGTTTAAACATCATTTGATGGAAAAGAATATGCACTCCAGGAAGGTATGAATCAATTTCTACTGACTCCATCAGTTCCCGGTGACTTAAGAAATTTGTCTTCAGAAATTTATTTTTTTGCTATTTGAGTGTATTCCTTCTCTATTTCTTACGGTACTCGTTTTTATTGTGTTTCAATAGGAATTCATTGTTTTTATTTATTTTATTTTATTTATTTATTATTATTATTATTATTTTTTAAAGATTTTATTTATTCATTTGACACAGAGAGAGAGATTACAAGTAGGCAGAGAGGCAGGCAGAGAGAGAGGAGAGAGGAGGAAGCAGGCTCCCTGCCGAGCAGAGAGCCCGATGTGGGCCTTGATCCCAGGACCCTGGGATCATGACCTGAGCCGAAGGCAGCGGCTTTAACCCACTGAGCCCCCCAGGCGCCCTTTTTTTTTTTTTTAGTTACGGCCAAATTATGGGAAAATACTCCAGAGCATTTAATCTTTCTTTTCATGCTGATTAAAAAGTGTGTTTTGATCTTTTTTTTTTTTTTTTCTTTTTGAGCACTTACTGTGTACTAAGCACTGGTGTGGGCATGAAGCATGAAGCAGTAAAAAAGCTACATGAAAAGTCTTTATCCTTATTTATGGAGCTTGTAGTCTAGTCGATGAGAGAGACCTAAAGGCAGTAAGCAAATAAATACTGTCATAACTGCTATGAAGGAAGTAAATAAAACAGATCCAATAAAAGGTGCTTGGTCATGGGAGTTTGGTGATCCCGTTTAGACTGGGTTGTTAGCTTAGGCCTCTCTGGGCAGGCTGCTTTGGAGGTGAGACCTACAGAAGACAGAGCCAGTGGGCCATGGGGCTGGGGAAAGAAAGAGCAAAGACCCTGAGTTGAGAGATAGCCTGGTGTACCTGTGGTTTGCATTTTTCATGGTATAATATTTTATTTTTCAATTATAGTATTTTTTTCCCTTATGTACAATCATTTTCTTTATTTATTAATCCCTATACATTTTTCTTTTGGTATCTTGTTTCTCTCATGTTAGTTTTCTTGTTTTCCTTTTGCTATTTTCTCCCCTTTTTTGGGGGGACAATATATCTCTTAGTTTTCTATTTCTAAACAGTTGGACTGTTCTTTCTTTAGTGAGCAACAAGGAATCATGTAACTTAGTGGTTCTACTTGTCTCAACTGCTAGGAAACACTGAAATAAATCTGTGACCATCATTTAGTGAATTAAAGACATTATGGCTTATATTTTCGAATTAACCTCACCTCTAGTTTAATCTGAATTGGACTGTCCATATGTTTTCTTTGCATTGATTTCCTCACAGTTATTTGAGAGCTTTGGTTATCACAATTTACTATATTGTTATTTCAAATGATTATACTTATTTTATAAATGGTTCCATTTAATTTTTACCTTTTGCATTAGACATATTTCTAGCCACAGATCCTTCTCTTGGAAATAAAATGAAATACAAAAATGCAAATGGTTATGTTTTTTATGTGATGCTTTTTAAAATTAAAAGAATTAAGGTAGAAATTGCCCACAGTACAATTCTTCCTATTTTGGGCACAGTTCTGAGAGTTTTGACAAGTGTATACCAATCAAATAGAGTACAGTTCCACTATCTTCCCCAATCCTTCCCTACCTTTTTGTATTCAGTCCTACCTCCCAGCCTCTGACTGATCTGTTTTCTTCACCTATTGTTTTCCCTTCTCCAGAATGTCATGTAAATGGAATCATACAGCGCGTAGCCCTTTTCATTGGTCTTTCTCAGTTACCATAATTAATTTGACATTCATCCATGTTGTTACATATCTGTGGGTTCATTCCATTAATTGCTAAGTAAACTGAGATGGCATTATACTGTGCACCACAAATTTATGCACTAGTAGATAAGTCAATTGGTTTTTTTTTTTTAAAGATTTTATTTATTCATTTGAGACAGAGAGAGATTACAAGTAGGCAGAGAGGCAGGCAGAGAGAGAGGAGAGAGGAGGAAGCAGGCTCCCTGCTGAGCAGAGAGCCCGATGTGGGCCTTGATCCCAGGACCCTGGGATCATGACCTGAGCCGAAGGCAGCGGCTTTAACCCACTGAACCACCCAGGCGCCCAGTCAATTGGTTTTTGCCAGATTTTGACCATTAAGAATAAATCCTCTATACTCACTTGCATGTTTTCATGAGAACATGAGTTTCATTTCATTTACTTAAATACCTCGGAGTGGGGCACCTGGGTGGCTCAGTTGGTTAAGTGTCTGCCTTCAGCTCAAGGCATGGTCCCAGGATCTTGGAGCCCTGAGGCTGATTCCCTGCTCAGCAGGGAGTCTGTTTCTCCCTCTGCCTCTGCTCCTCTCTCTGCTCATCCTCTCTCTTGCCTTCTGTCTCTCAAATAAATTAAAAAAAATTTTTTTTAAAGATTTTATTTATTTGAAAGAGAGAGAGTGAGTGAGAGAAAGAGCATGAACAAGGGGAGGAGGAGAAGCAGGCTTTCTACTGCGCCAGGAGTTCGAAACTACGCTCCACCCCAGGACCCTGGGATCATGACCTGAGCTTGAAGGCAGAAGCTTTACCAGATGAGCCTCTCAGGCGCCCCTCAAATAAATAAAATCATGAAAGAAAATATCTAGGAACCTATTCCGTGGGATATATGCAAGTATTTTTTTTTTAAGATTTTATTTATTTGACAGAGGGAGAGAGATCACAAGTAGGCAGAGAGGCAGGCAGAGAGAGAGGAGGAAGCAGGCTCCCTGCTGAGGAGGGAGCCCGATGCGGGCCTCGATCCCAGGACCCTGAGATCATGACCTGAGCCGAAGGAAGAGGCTTTAATCCACTGAGTCACCCAGGCGCCCTATGCAAGTATGTTTTTTATAAGAAATCTCCAAACTGTCTTGCAAAGTAGCTGAACCATTTCGCTTTCCCACGTAGGAGATTTATCTGATTATATTTCTCTTTTTCATATGTCACAGATATTGTTCTCCATAACTTTAATTTCTTTGGCCAAAGGTTGTTAAAAGGTTTTCAGAGCAAAGAAAAGATATGGTTTAATATTTAAAATTATTTAAAATTAAAAAAAAAAAAAACCTAGTGGCGCCTGGGTGGCTCAGTTGTAGGGCATCTGCCTTCAGCTCGGGTCGTGATCCCGGGGTCCTGTAATCGAGCCCCGCATCGGGCTTCCTGCTCGGCGGGAAGCCTGCTTCTCCCTCTCCCACTCCCCCTGCTTGTGTTCTCTCTCTCACTGTCTCTCTCTGTCAAATAAATAAATAAAATCTTAAAAGAATAAATAAATAAAATTAGCTATAGTTTTCAAAGTAAAAACTAAAAACATGCACAGGTACGATTTTCATTTTGCTGTCAGAAAATGCCACATCAATTGATTGATTTCATTTTAATCTAACAATTTTGTTTTGGGCTCATCTTGCTTCTAATAAGTGGTTAGGTCTAAGCTATTTCTATTATGCTTGGACAATTTTCCTTTAGGAAGTAATGGCACACTGAGAATGAATTAAAAATGGGTTATTTCGGAGTGGACTAGCATATTGAAAGCCTTTTGTTTAATTTTTCTCTAATTTTAAATGTACACTTAATTTATTTATTGAGAACGTTTTTATTGATTCCTTCCTGTGTGCAAATAATGGTGTTATGTGTGGTGGGAGATCGAAAATGAAGGACACGGAGTCCCTGATACCAAGGAAAGTCCTGTGGGGTCACTCTGTCAATCTCTTTCCCAGACCTAGCTTTTTTCCATTTGATAGAGAAAAGGTTGTGTTATGTGTGCAGCCAGTGCTGTCTTTGAAATGTTCCAAACCCACATTCACAACCTGGCTCTTCTACTCGTAGATGGGTAACCTTGAGAGCAATTTGCTTAAAGCCTGTAAGCATCGCTTTCTCTGTCTAGGAAATGGCTAAATAATACTTGCTTTATCTCGTGTAGGATTACAATGTAAATGCAAGACTGTATGTAGAGTGTCGTGACTCAGTAAGTGCTCAAAATTGGTAGCTTTAAAGAATCATTTCTATGACTTTTATAATTTATAATCTAGTAGTAAAGATATGATGTGTACATAAATATTCTACTGTTGTGTTGTTTTGCTAGATTCTGCAGGTGTTAAATGCAACCAGCCCCTATATGTGGAATGCAGGGGGAGACGAAAGAACAGGCAGATGGCTCCCAATTAGTAGGTGGCAGGTTTAATAAGCAAGGAAACTTATGCAGATTTCTTGTCTTGGGTGGCTGAAAGACACATAGAGATCTCTATCCACCAACCAACATCTCAGAACTTTAGTGGTATTCTGTGAGCCCATGGGATTCAAATGAGTCCATGTGGGCTCAACACTTTACTCTGGCAAGGCTAGATCCTTGAAAATGGCTCTCAGTGTGGGAACGGTGGCCAGAGCGTACATTTCAAGGACAGGGGAAGGGGTTAGGAGCCACCAGTTGCCTGGCGCAGCTCTTGATTCAGTCGGCTCCGTTGGATCAGTCAGCTCTTGGATCCATTGGTGGTAAAGTCCCTTCTATGACCTTCTGTAACACTTTGTAGCACTGCTGCAGTTTACTTGCCTTGTATAACAATGAAATGGGTCTTTTGCTGCAAAATGCAATCTGCTTTAAATGTAATTGTCTATTTTATTAAGTTCTTTTATTAAGAACGTTCTAGTCCTTTTACCACTGTTAGGGCTTCCTTATTTTAGATGCAGCACTGGATGCTTGTGTGTGCGTGTGCACCAGTTAAAATTCTGGAGCAAATCTTCAAAGGCCACCCAATTTAAAAAAAAAATTATGTATATTTGGGCTTTGGCAACTGAGAAGCAGGTTCTAGCTAACTCACTGATGGAGAGTCAGGAGATTTTGCTATTTACAAGTTTTCAAATTTTAAATGGAAAAGTCCCTATTGAAATCGTTGACGAAAGGCCAAATGTGCACAGTGTCACTAGCAGAGAAGTGTGAGCTCTCTAAATATGCATGTTTTGACCTTTTTCTCTTGTTTGTTTTGGCTTTCCGCCTTGCAGCCCATTAGAACATGGAGGACTTTGGACAGTTTGGCAAGTTTGGATACACTTTCATTTCAAATAGGTCTGATCCAAGACCAGTTTCATTTCTGGATATGATTTAGTGTCTGTCAGCCCAAGGAACCAGTTGTTGTTCAGTTGAAGGGACTTGTGGCATGGTGTGAGGCAACGCAAGTGTGTAAGACCAAGTTGGTGGATGTGAATAAAGAGAATTATTTTATGACAGTGATAATTCTTCAGCATTTTATGTCTTGTTATTCCAGAACTTCAGCGTTTCTTTTCTTTCTAATTTTAAGTAATATCTTATTTTTTAAAAAGATTTTATTTATTTATTTGAGAGTGTGAGTGAGAGAGAGAGAACGAGCAGGGGGAAGTGAGAGGGAGAATCAGACTCCATGCTGAGCAGGGAGCCCAAGGTGAGGCTCCATCCCAGGACACTGGATCATGACCTGAGCTGAAGGCAGACGCTTAACCAGCTGAGCTACCTAGGTGACCTAATTTTGAGTAATATCATACTTAAATTCTTCTTTTTCAAAATTAAGACATTATATATTGGTCCAAAATCCTCATTGATCCGTAGCCCCTACTACAGTCCATTCTTTCTTCTCATAATGAGCTACTTCCGTGAGGTTGTTTTTTTTTTTTTTTAAGGTTTTATTTATTTGACAGAGAGAGACAGTGAGAGTGGGAATACAGTAAGAGGGAGTGGGAGAGGGAGAAGCAGGCTTCCCATGGAGCAGGGAGCCTGATGTGGGGCTCTGGGGCTCGATCCCAGGACTCTGGGATCATGACGTGAGCCCCTTCATGACTGAGCCACCTGGGTGCCCCCGGGAGTTTGTTTTTTATCTTTCCCACATTTTGCCAGGCATACTCATGTATTGTATATGTTCCTATTGGGTGTGTGTGTGTGTGTGTGCAACGCATGCATATACACCAGCATATGCCTGCATGTATGATCACATAGTATCATTTTTAGCTGTCATCTTATTCGTCGATATTTAGGTCGTTTCCAAATTGTCACTCATAAAAAAAAGGGCTACCATGAGCAATTTTGTATATGGCCCTTAGGTACAATACAAACATTTCTGCCAGGGAAATGGAGCGGATTGAACTTACGGTTTCTTTGGGTACAAGCAATCTTAACAACAATGTGTTATCAAATTACCCTCCAAAACTCATTATGGCATTTTTCTCCACAACTTAACCAAACCTGAGTCATAGTAAACTTTTTAATTTTTGCAAATAAAAAGTGATAAGTAATAACTTATATTTCTGATTTGTACTTCCCTGGTAAGTAATGAGTTGACTACTTCTTTACATCTTTTTTTCATCATTTGTATTTCTATTTCTGTAAATTACATGTGCAAATTATTTGACTACTTCTGGATTGTTTTTTATGTATGGATTTGTAGGAGTCTTCCGATTACTCTTGGTTTGTTTAATCTGTTGCAAGTATTTTCTCCTAGTAGGTTACTTGCTTTTAACTTTGACTTGGTAATTTTTTCCATACCATTTTTATATTTTGGTATTATCAAATTTGTCACCTTTCTAACCATACGTGGTTTTTTGTGTGTGAATTATTTTAAAAAGACATCTTAAACCTTTACCTCAAGCTCATAAAAATTTGTTTTCTAGTATTTTAATAGACTTTTCATTATTGATTTGTTTTTAACTTTTAAGGCTCTAGTATATTTGGTATTAGTATATGTGTGTGCATTTGCTTGTGGATACAGATGTATATATCTGAGGTGAGGGAAGTTAATTTGTTAAGTTTCTGGTATGTTAGGTTCAAGAATACCTAAGATGTTCTTTTTTTCTTCTTCTTCTTCCCAGCATCTTCTCTCCTAACACCTCGGTCTTCCATCCTTATTCCTGTGTGTGCCTTCTGGTTCATGTACCACAAAGAACAGGTTTTTAGTCTTTGTTTCCATTTGGACCATTTCCAGAATCATTCTAAGGATTTCTACATATGTAGGATAAATAGCTCTTCTCTGAAATACCTGGATGAGTTAGGACGTTATCCAAAGTCAGAACAAGCATAAGGTAAAAACTATGCTGTCGAGTCTATCTCAAGAATAAGGAATCTTGAAAGAAAGAAAGAAAGAAAGAAAGAAAGAAAGAAAGAAAGAATAAGGAATCTAGTGGGACACGTAGGTAGCTCAGTTGGTGAAGTGTCTGCCTTCAGCTCAGCTCATGATCCCAGGGTCATGGATCAAGTCCTGAATTGTGCTCCTTGCTCAGGGGGAGCCTGCTTCTCCCTCTGCTACTCCCCCTGCTTATGTGTGCTCTCTCTCTCTCTGACAAATGAATAAAATCTTTAAAATTAAAAACAATAAGGAACCCAGCATTTATTGACACTGAGTGGAGGATAGTGTATTTGACCATTGTTTTAGTAATCTCAACATCTCTACAAGGTTGCTGTGACCTCCCTTTTATACATGAGGAAACTGTGGTTTAGAGTGGTTAAATAAGTTGCTTAATGTCACGTGAATAGTGTGTATCATTCAGCATTTGCCTTAAAACAGAATCAATGGGGGTATGGATATCAATTAATTCATTAATTATCTTTTAAGAGATTGTCTCATTAAATTGGAGGGGATGGCAAGTCTGAAATTTGTTGAACAGAATGGCAAGGTTGTCGCTCAGGCAGGAGTTGATATTGAAGTCTTGCAGACAGAATTTCTTCCTCTTTGGGAAACTGCAGTCATGTTCGTTAAGGCCTTTTAATGATTAGATACAACCCGCCTACATTGTCAATGATAATCTGTATGACTTAAAGTCAATTGATTGTAGATATTAATTACATCTACCAAAGAGCTTCGCAGCAGCACTCAGATTAGGAAACTAGGTGAGTACACAGCCCAACCACGTTGATCCAAAATTGACCGTGACTAGAAGTATGTAGTCAAAATGGAATGTGAATCCTTTTAAGGACTGGCTGTGAAGCCTCTATTTATGAACACTGGGATCCTGTCCTATTACTTTTGAGATTTTTTTTCCCTCTGGTTTGCAATGATATATGCACACACGCACGCGCGCACACACACACACACACACACACACACAAACACACACACACACACACACAGAATTTTCATTAATGAATCTGTAAAATCAACCCCCATATGACTGAATTTTTTGCTTCCTGAATCCTAGTCTTTGCTTTAGGATCTCCACCGTTCCAACGGACTGCCTGTTTGGCCTAATGCTTTGTTGAATACCCAGAATGTTGGGATTTTGTAACTTTTCACTGCCCTAACTATCCTTCCTCATAGAAATAGTGGGTTTTGGATCTCTTTGTGCCTGTCTGTCAAATGCAGTAAGAACCGATATTGTTCCCTAGTCCAGATTTTTGTTTTTTCCTGTCCCTCAATTCCAGGACCCAGGATTTCTTAACGTCTCCTGTCATTTTCTAACTCAAACCCCAGTTTGAGGGTTTATCATGGTAGATATTATGGTAGAAATCAGTGATAATGGTCCGGTGTAGTAGGCCCCCCTTAGTCTTGAGGGGTATGTTCCAAGCCCTTCAGTGCATCCCTTAGAACGCAGATAGCGCCGAAGTCATATACACTATGTTTTCTTTTCTGTACACTTACATACCAATTATAAAGTTTATTTTATAATTCAGAATAAGAGATTATCAACAATAATAAAATAGAACAATTATAATCATACACTGCAATACAAATTATGTGAATGTGATCCGTCTCTTTGAACATATTTTATTGTCGTGTGTATATGGGATGTTCAAATGCCTATGTGATGGGATGAAGTGAGGTGAGTGACATAGGCCTTTTGACATTATGTTAGGCTACTGTTGTCCATTTATTTATTTATTTTTTAAGATTTTGTTTATTTATTTGAGAGAGAGAGAATGAGCGGTGGGGAGGGGCAGAGGAAGAGAGATGCAGACTCCCCGCTGAGCAGGGATCATGACCCCCAGATTATGACCCCAGATTACCAGCCCATTGAGCCATGCAGGTGCCCCTATTGTTGTCCTTTTGACCCTCAGAAGGAGGGTAAGGGGGCACTGCTGAATTTACAAGCAGGAGACTGGTCTGAATCTGGATCTGTATTGGCCCCAGGGCTTTTCCTGGACTTAGGCTTGTTGCTGCTGCTGTGTTTAATAAACATCTGACACAAGTTTGTCTTGTGATAATCATCCTTCTACTAAAATGTGAACACAGAGGGGAAGCAGCTTAATTGAAAGGTCTGTTGGTTGGATTCCAATTAATTGATATTTTATGGTATTTGTATATGATAATGTAACAGTCATCCTGGCATTATCTTATTTAGTATCTGTTAAAAACATCGCTGCAAAGTGAATGAAAATAAATGACAAGGCAGCCCAGTGGCAGTCATTAACTCATAGGAATTAATGTGAATGTGAAGAAGCATGGTGGTAAATTAAAGTTCCTACTAAAATAAAGTTCCTCTCTCAAATAGAGCGCAGTTTATTGCAAGTGGTAGCATTTTCTCTACATATTATTTGGACCTAGTCTATTGATACCAGAAAATACTCTTTGCTGAGTTCTAAGAAGTCACTGAGGAATTATGCACCCATAAGCCTTGCTTTAGCCGTGAAGGCTTCTTGTTTCCATTGAACGTGATGTGATACCATTGGATTTGTGGTTACTTCTATTTCACAATTGATGAAGGCATTCGTCCTTAAAAAGGAACAGAGAAAAGTAAGTCCTTCCCAGAGGGCAAGTTTGGAGGGCTTAGTTGTGAAAAGGGCTAGTCTCAGATAACACCTTATATAAGTTGTGCCTAGCATTTTATTACTGTTCTCAAGGGGTCATTACCTAGAAGCATTCCCGGAATTAGTTTTGCCCATTGGCTCATCCCCTAGGTCTGAGTTATTTCATCTCTTACATTGCTTTGAAATATTCTCGAGTTGGATGAACATGATTATAATCCAGTCATCCAACAAGTAGGCCTACTGTGTTCCTTCATAGCAATTACTATGTGCCATGCACTGTTCTATGTTAAATACCAGCAAAAGAAATGTTAAGAATCTATCCCTGCTGCAGGTGCAAGCTGTACCTTCTTGCTAAGGCTGTTGCTTCAGCTTCTATATACCTGATTTACTGGGCTCTGTTTCTTCCTACTTTGTTCCTGAAGCCCTGTCTGATACTGTCGTGCAGTCGAGTCAGAATCCAGGATTGCAGTCCTTATTCTTCCATCTTCCCTAAAGAGTTCCCATTATTTCCTTTCATTCCCCCTCCCTATGGTTTATGCAGTCAGACTTTCACCGAAGCCTTTATGTAGGGGAGTGGGGAAATGGTAAAATGCTGAACTCTGGAAACATGTAAATACTGGCTGTGTCACTTTTGGGTGTATGACTTTGGGCAAATTAATCTTTCTGAGCCTGAGTTTACTCATCAGCAAAATGAGGAAAACATCAATCCCATTAGAGGGGAGCTGTGAGGAATTTTGATGTTATTTTGCAGGTAAGATGCCTAGTATTTAGTGCTCTTCAAATGTTGTCTATTTTTATGATATTAATGAACATATCCTAGAAGACAATAATGATTTTAAGGTTTGACATAGTCAGACAGCATGGGGGTACTACACAAGCCAATTAATGCAGTCTTACCTTTGATCCTTTCTCCTATTTCGCACCAATTTCTGGATTTTCTGGGTTCACATCCCTTTATCTTAGTGATGAGTCACCTGGAGGTAGCTTGGGTTTCTTTTATCCTGTTATGGCTATCATGATGCAGAATGATTGAGGTACTGAGTTGTTCAAATAAGTTAAGTAGCATCCCCAGAGAATCTTGGTGGCCCAGGAAGTCTTTGGTGATATCTGGTTTTTGTAATATGAGGGATTTCAATGAAATGCAGGAATGGGAAGTAGGGATGGGTGGTAGTTTGTCTCATTCAAGTTTTATAGGGGCTTTTGCATAGTTTCTGCTTAGGTAGAAAACTAAGTTTGCTTGATTAGGTAAATTCCAGTTGATTTCACATTCCTAACCATTGTGATTTAACATCATGGGATAGAATCATTGAGAACAATAAAAGAAATTAAGAGATTGAATTCTTATTGTCAGTGACTAGTTTATATGATTTCAGGTTTGACATTCAGGAAAAATTGAGGATATTTTGTTTAGAGAACAGGAAGATTGAGTTGGGAAATGATAGGTGGATTTCAACATGTAAGTTTTAGTAAGTGGTCTCATGTTCCAAAAGCTAGGACCAATTTATAGAAGCTAAGCAAATAATAGGTTTTGATTTAATATGCGAAGGTAGTTTTTAAAAAGGAAATAAAAGGGAAATAAATATCCCTCTCAAGGAGCTTCCCATAACTGAGGTTTTTAAGTATGTGGGAGGATTTTTTTTTTTTTAAGGAAGCTCTATACTCAGTATGGTGCTTGAACTCAGGACCCTGAGATTAAGAGTTGTATGCTCAACCTACTGAGTCAGCTAGGCACCCCGGAAGGATTTTTGTGGAGCGAGTTCAAATATCTGATAGAGAATTAGGTAGCAAGACCCTTAAGGCACATTTCAATTATGATATCCTATTTTTGGTTATTTCACTCCTATGGACCATCATTACTCTGTCCAAAATCAGAAGCATGAATTATATGGTTGTGTGTTTGCTTTCTACCTTGAATAGTCTATAGTTTGTCCAATAAGCAATGTGTGGAGAAAGTACAAACTGGATTTCTTTGATATTGCTCTATTCTCAGGCTTGCTTTTGTGGGTAATGGAATAAGTCGCATTGAGAAATATGCTAAAAGATGCCCAGTACACTCTGCCTGGCGTCTTCCCAATCCTACCAACCCTTCAGCACTTTAAGTCTCCAATAAAAAGTATTTTTAACTTTTCTTTATCCTGTGGTAATTCATGAGTTTTACCTGTTATAGAGGGAAGGTAAATGTTTTATGTCTACTATGTTAATCATACCAGCGTCACAGAAATATTGAAAGGAATGTATTCTTCAATTTCCTATATTTTCCCTTGAAGGAAATTATTAGTTATGTTTATTCATTAGAGCAATATATTTAGCTCTATGGGAGTTTTATCAAAAGGGAGAATAAATTGCCACATTCGCCATCTATAAGACCTACTCAGGAGTAATGGCCTCTTTGCAGTGATCTGGCATGTGGAAGGGAACATTTTGGAATAAGGAAAAGAAAGGAGGGAGTTTACTTAGGAGTTGCATTATTTCTGTGGGTCGTCCTCAGTCGTTGCATTACAGATGAAGACTAGCTGCTCATTTTGAGGGATCTAGTAGAAAATGAAAATGTGGGACCTCTTGTTCAAAATAGAAGAAATAAGTGCCATTAAAAAGTACTAAAATAAAGCTCTTCCCTTTCTTTTTTCCTTGTTGTCTATCAGACTCTGTTTCTTTCTATCCCTGTCTCTAACTTATTATGGGGTTTTTATTTACTATTTAATACCATCTAAGTAAAGATCAATGAAAACTTTTAAGTTATTAGCATGGATTTTACCACTTCTCCTTGTATTGTTCAATGCCAGATTCAAACGAATATAGGAGTATTTATGCAGGATCGTCAATAATACACAGTTGCTATTTTATTGCTGATGCATGCATATGTATTTCACTCTTACCAGAACAGTGAATCCTTGCACAAAACTAACTCAACGACTTTTTATTTTATTTCTTGATCAATACATATTCTATCAAGAGCTTCTTGATGAGTAAGGAAGGATTGAAAGGAAACCATAGGGTGCCCTATCTTTTCCTTTCTTTCTCTCTGATCATTTTCAATATGAATGGTTAACCTGTGGAGGTAGCTCAAATAAGAAAGAATGTGATAGGATTTCTTGGTTTTTCACCTCTCTTGCAATGCCATTGCCTACTTTCTGTATTCAAAGAAGAAATTAGTGGTGCCTGGCTGGCTCAGTGTTTAGAGCATGGGACTCTGGATCTTGGGGTTTTGAGTTCAAACCCCGTGCTGGTGGTAGAGATTACTTAAAAGTAAAATCTTTAGGGCGCCTGGGTGGCTCAGTGGGTTAAAGCCTCTGCTTTCGGCTCAGGTCATGATCCCAGGGTCCTGGGATCGAGGCCCACATCAGGCTCTCTGCTCAGCAGGGAGCTTGCTTCCTCCTCTCCCTGTCTTTCTGCCTGCCTCTCTGCCTACTTGTAATCTCTCTCTATGTCAAATAAGTAAATAAAATCTTTAAAAAAAAATAAAAAAAAATAAAATCTTTAAAAACAAAAAAGGTAGAAACTATTGTCTTGACATGGGCCAACTGAGTTTCTTTTTGCTGGTTTTTGTACTTTATTCCAATGGAATCACTCAATATGGACTCTGTGCCTTCTTTTACTTAATATTATGTTTCTAAGCATCATCTATTTTTGTTTTTACTTGTAGTTTCTTCATTCTTTTAGCTACTTAGTATTCCATTATGTGAATGTACTGCAATTTATCCTTTCTGTTCTTGATGGGCATCTGCATGCTTTCCAGATTCTGGAGATGGGAGAGAATGAATATGCTGGCATTTGTTAGGAAATGACTAGGGAAATTCAGGCATAAAGTGGTAAGGGCCTGAAAGCATATTATTATACAGGAAAAAAGCAACATAAGTCTTAATTACGTATTACCTCCAATGTACTCCATTGCTCAGAGAAGTTGGCATTATGATTTTAAGCTGCGTTTGGTGGTTCAGAGAAAAGCATTGATGAACATCAGCCACACCTAACAGAGAGAATGAATGGTGTTCTTTGCCCCTTCCCTTTCGACAATGTGGATATGGAGGTGTAAACGAAAGAGGAGGAAGAGGTATTGTTGTTCTCAGCAGTGTAGCCAGGGACCATTTGAGAACATGGAAGTATCCAAAGAGGTTTAGTTCTTTATATTTGGTGTTTTCTTATAAAATGGAGTCTTCAATTTTGTTGTGCTTTCCAGAAGTACCTTTTTCTTTTTTGCAGAATTTCGACTAATAATTTCAGATATTCTCGTAAGAATGTCCAGACATGACACCTGTAGCTATAAACAGGAAGTTTTCCATCTTGACTAAATAATACATTTTATATTTATTTTTTGTTGGTAATGAGTAGTACCACGGCATGACTTCTTCCTTCTGTGAAGATAGATTTACCCAGTAGCCAGAGGAACCAGCAGGAGCAAGCATATATTTGGTTATCTCACGTGCCATTTGATTTTTATGCAGGTGAAGAGATCAGGATTTGCCACTGACTACTGGTAGGTCATTGCACCCGTCCCTTTGTCAATAATGCCTTTTCTCCTTAGGATACCTGGCAAACCAATACTCAGTGTTATCTTGTAACTAAAGTTTTCTCTGACCATTTCAGCCAAATTAATCACTCTTTCCTTTATTTGGTAGCATTTTTTGAAAACCCAAATCTATTATGAAATTCATCATCATGTAGTTAAATTTGTGAAGGTCAGGTCCTAGCCTTATGTTGTGTTCACCAAAGCATTCACAAAAGTTTTGGCCCACTTGAGATCTATTACTTGTGTGATTAAGAACTTCTGGGATATAGTTTATCATAGAAGTCAAAAGAATGTAGGTGATAAAGTGAATTCATCAACGCTAGGAACTTAGGGGGTACATATTTAACGTACTAACATTTTTACTCAGATCTATTATTTTAGATAATATTTACTCAGATTTATTATTATGTGCCTGAAATAAGTGTGACTAGTATTCTGAAAAACTGTCTTTCTTTTTTTCCCCCCTAAGGTAATGAAATGAGTTCTTGAAGGTTTAAAACATAAAAAGCATTGGTGGCAATAGTGCCACTTTTAAAAAAAACAATTTATTTACTTTCATGAGAGGGAGAGAGCGTGTGTGTGAGAGCACACCAGTGGGGGGAAGGACAGAGGGAAAGAATCTCCAGCCGACTCTCTGCTGTGCATGGAGCCTCTCATGGGGCTTGATCCCAAGACCCTGAGATCATGACTTGAGTCGAAACCAGGAGTGGCACGTTCAACTGACTGAGCCACCCCCACTCCCTAAGCGTTAGTGCTTTTCACATATCTTTGGCGTGGCGTATAGCTGTCCATGGTAAAAACATTACTGCCTCATCTCTGGCACAGACCTTGGTGAAGAGGAGTGGTATCTTTGGCGGGCATCAGTCATGTGACTGCCACTTTTGCCTCTGGCCACAATCGGGCATTGTGTTGTCTAGTTGAAGTAGGACAGAAGAAAACATTAGAGACCACATGGTAGTTGAGACTACTGGACTGGAGAGTCATTTGAAATAGCCACCAAGGGTCCGGAACTCTTTGAGTGGAACTTTAGGGGAAAGAATCCCATCTGGAGTTGTACAGAGGATATGCTGATGGAGTCAGAGAAATGTATGAGANCTTTTGGGAAGTTCACGGCTGGTTCACCATTGCATTGAACTCCAGCATCTGGGTAAGTTTTCTTTTCTTTTCTTTCCTTCCCTTCCCTTCCCTTTCCTTTCTTTTCTTTTCATTTCATTTCTTTTCCTTTTTAAACCTATGTATCTCCCTTGCTGGTTTGGGAGTTGTTCATGATAAATGAATAAATTGTATTATTTGCTCACAGTGCTTCCTTTCATCATTACCCTGGGTGTGACTCCGTGTGGGCACAATCTATTTCCTGGCCCTCTGATTTCAGGCCGTGGTCATACGATTTTGGCCAAGAGAGC
>LNAC01000379.1:571695-710958 GCA_002007465.1 Ailurus styani | reverse complement strand
GAAAAATTTCCTTGAATATGGGGCAAGACCTAAGGAGGCAGCATATGTCACGGCATACCCCTCTTTGCTCCTTCACACTAAGTCCCGGGATGAAGATTGGAGGAGATCTGCACCTGACGTGAAGTGTAGAATCAAGTCTAGAATTTAGCCCAGCTGACATCAGTCAAATGCAGCTAACCCACTGACTCATGATTGAAAAATGAACATTGGCTAGAAGGCACTCTCATTTCATACTTGTTGCTGTGGCCTCGTTGCAGCAGAAACCTGCCGGATACAGCTCACATCTTGGACTTTTTGCATCAATAGCTCCTACCTCCAATGCCTAGCGTGTGGATGCTTCATAAAGCGTTGCTGAATGACTGAAGCCAGGTTTTTATGATGGTTGTTCTGATGGTATTGCTTTTCCTATTTGAGTAGTATTTCAGTTGTTAGAGCAAGGAGGCAAAGCCAGCATTTAGGGATTTGTTTTCTTGATCTCAAAACTGAGACAGATGCTACAATAATACATATGCACCTTTCCACCCATAGCCATCGGGTTGGAGGAGTAAAATGAAGACTAATCCAGAGCCGCACTCCTACCAGAAAAGCAGTGCGCATGGCTTGCTGTTGTACTCCCCGTGCGGAGGAAGATCAGCTCTGAATGAGCCAAACCGTCCTCGCCATTTTATCCTCCTAGTGTGCGTTCTTGGACTAGCTCTTAGAACAGGACTGGAATCAGCTCTTAGAATCAGATACAAATCTGGAATTTGTATCCCGGAAGCATTTTGCAGAAGAGGACAGTGATAGGGTTTGGGGTCGGTGAGAAGAGGAAGTGAAGAGGTGGTTTGAAAAGAGTGGTAACATTAAAGAAAAATTGTCAGCATGGAGGGGAAGGAATTACACAGGAGAATGTGCATGCCTTTTGAGGATGCCGTACTCAGGGTGTTCTGGGGGCAGAAAGAGGGGTGGAGTTTTACAATAAGAGACTGATGCAGGGAAGCAGGTGGTCTTGTGGCTGAGAAGAGGAAGGCTCTAGAGAATATGGGGTATCCAACTCGCAGGGGGGCTTGGTTGAGCTACCAATAAAAAACTTGACGCATTTTCCTGTGATTTTGGTAACCCTAACAGCTATTTAGTTTTAGCGAAAAATTCTGCTTATTCTTTTTATTGATGTTGTTGTTCTAATTTTCCTTGAGAATCAAAAAACAAAAAACACCACCATTTTCAGCATCTGTTTTTCAATACTGCTGTAATCCCAGGGAGAAGTCCTGCCTTCCAATGTGGAAGGAGGATTTGGGACTCATACAAATACTGATTGATTTTCTTGCTGGGGTACAGATTAGAATTAGGTCTGATTAGCTTTCTGATTGCTTTAAAAATATATACAGCATTTTATTTTCTTCATGTGTCTTTGAGACTAAGAGACTAGGAAAGAAAAATTGAGCCATGAGTAATAGAAGATATTACCTTGATTGTATAATTCCTAAAATGAAGTAATCGTTTGCCCATCAGATTGCTTTGCAGGGTGCTCAAAAGCAGGTCCTTTTAAGATTAATTTTTCCCCCTCTTTGCTTAATCACAAGATTTGGAACATGGTCAGTTTTGTATGAAAAACGATTTTATTGGATTTAGTGATTGATCAGAAGCAAAATGTGTATTAATGAAATTTAATTTTTTGTATTTGTAATCAATAATACTTGAAACATAAGAGTCAGATGTTAGCTATCTTGGGCTTAGTTCTTTCTTGAAACTGTAATTAGTGATGCTTTGTTGTGAATGCATTTCAATCAAAGGGTATGAAATCTTACTGTTCAGTGATAAATACCTTCTAGTTGACAGCTAAGGTTTGAATCTCTTGGCACAGTAGGTTTTTGAATGATATCAAAGAGATAGGGAAGTATCCAGGTCTCTTTTCAAGGAAATTCTGTTGTTTCAGTGGGAAAGACATCAGGCTGCTTTTGGGAACGATTTTTGTGATACTTTGATTTAGCCACTTTGTAAAGGTTTGAGAAACCAGGGTAGGTTGGTTGATTTTCTTTTCTTTTTGCTCTTCCCCCCACCCCATCATTTCTCCCTTCCTTTTCTTTTCTCCCTTCTTTTCAATTCTGGTGTTTTTTATGCGCCTGGGTGTGTCAGTGGGTTAAGTGTCTGGCTTTGGCTTGGGTCATGATCCCAGGGTCCTGGGATGGAGTCCTGCATTGGGCTCCCTGCTCAGCAGGGAGCCTGCTTCTCCCTCTGCCTCTCCCCCTGCTTGTGCACTGTCTCTGTCTCTCTTTCTCTCAAATGAATAAATAAAATCTTAAAAAATAAATGTATTTTGGTGGTTTTCTATATACCCTACTAGTATTTGAGTCTTTTTGCTAGTTGTTCACAAACTCCTTCCCAATTAGTTCCCTAAACCTTATGATGCCACCTGCCCTCTCATTACTTATTTTAGCCTTGATTTTCATTCTGAAGAGAATGCATTTTGAAAAGATAAGCCTGTTTTTAATCAAAAGTATATGTTCATATCCATCTTAGAAAACAGAAGAATAATGACGTCAGTTACTGTTGTGTCTGCCATCTTAAAATAGACCCAATTTGTGAAAAGGCAGATTTATAAATTTAATAAATATTTGCTTTGCAGCAAAGTTACTCACTTTAGAAAATAATTTACACTAGCATTCATAGAATCAAAGAATCATAAAGTTTGAAAGGACCTTAAAAGTTACTACCTCCAACCTCCAGTGAATGAATTGCCTCATTAAATTCCTGCTACGTGTTAATGTACCTTTCCTTGGATGTTTTTAGCGACAGGGGACTCACTACTACCAGAGGTAGTTCCTTCTTTTTTAGTATTATGCCATGTTTTTATTTTTAGTGTGCAGACAGGTACTTTATATTTGTTTTCTCACAAGTCTTACTTATTGCTTCCGGTATTATTTATTGCTTTTGCTTGTCCTTCATTGTAAAAGGTTATTTATCTTAAGAAGGTGTCGTTTAAAGAAATTTGTAAGTAACAAATACAGAATGCAGAGAGAAGCAACATGATTTGCCTAAGAAGTGGTAAGAAATTAATGAACTTTTGATCCCCATTCTCTTTTCACTTTTCATGATTTCACTTATAAAATGCCATTTACATTTAAGTTATAGGGAAAAAGATGCGATGTGAAATACAACGGTGTGAATGCAACCTAGGGAAGACGGATCCGAGTACTGAGTGAAAAGAAGAAAACAAAACACTTTCAGAATTTTCATTCTTGGGGCACCTGGGTGGGCTCAGTTGGTTAAGTAGCTGCCTTCAGCTCAGGTCATGATTCAAGGGTCCTGGGATGGAGCCTTGCATCCGGCTCCCTGCTTAGCGGGGAGTCTGCATCTCTCTCTCCCTCTGCCTGCTGCTCTGTTTACTTGTGCTCTCTCTCTATCTCTCTGTCAAATAAATAAATAAAATCTTTTTAAAAAATAATAAAATAATAAAAGGAATTTTCGTTCTTTTTCTTTTATACGTTTCCAAACTGTTTTTGTGGTCTTGCTTTGGTATAATTCTGTCTCTGTAAAAGGTACTGTTAGTCTGCTGTTAGGAGTCTAGATGAAGATTTAGATGCCCAAATATCTGGCTCCTTTTGGGGTAATGTTGATCCATTATGTGAGAATAGAAAGGACATAATTCTCTTACTCCTTGACTGTCCCTTCCCTATACAGTCCAGCTAGAGTCCTAAGACACTTAGTTCTTGTACTTTTAAATTGTAGGTGGATAGTTGATTGTGTTCCATTTGGCTTTTAATCTTGGAAAGACATCCAAGTGAATTGACAACAAAGGAATTCTATCTAAGAGCATTGGGCAGATTTCTCATGTTTGAGTCTGTGATGACATTAGCTTTGACTTTGGGTCTGTCTCATTATTAAAGGAGTTACTTACACTCACCATATCCTATTTTTGTTATGTAATGTTAATAATGGTGCTACCTTTAGGGAAAACGCCAGTTTCCACATCCTCTGATTTTTCTTATTTTGTGTGACAACTATACTTGAATTTTACTTTACTATCTGATGATTTTCTTACATATCCAGGACAGCCAAAATGAGCTGTTTGGTTAGCTTGTGCATGTATTAATTTTTGCGTGTAAATAGAACTCATTGTAGCTACATTTTAGGAACAAGGAATTTAGTAATCTAATGTTGTAATTATATGCTCGTTTGAACTGTTAGAAATATTTATGTTTTACTGAGTTTTTAGCTCCCCTGTCATGTGAATAAAATGAAAATGCTTCTCGATGATTTTCTTTATGTTTTTGAACGGATTTTAATAGCAGTGTGGTCATAAAGGGAAGAAATGTAAGAAAATACAATATATTGACAGGGAATTTTTGGCTGATTAGATTGATCCTTTTAGTCTGTAACTGAAATGTTTCCAGTTTGCTTTATTGAAGGGTCTGTGTACATGTAAGGTTGTGCATATCGTAGACAAACTAATTCTGCAGTGGGAAAAGTGATTCTCACAAAGAGGGAGGCTCCTAGACCTTCATGATATCTTTACTTTGCTTGTCCTATGTCATTGACTTCTCAATGACACTAGCCCCCCCGATATTTTAGGCTTTTTACGAACTGCTTTCTCAGACAGGAAGAGAGTCAACACTTTGTCTCCTGTGTCACAAACCAAAACTTTGTTCAGGCTCATTATGCTGTTAACGTGAACCTCGGTATTCTAAAAGAAGTTTGGCTATTTACTTAGATTTACTAGTTTGGGACAGAAACTATCTCCTCTTTGAATTAAGGACCTAGAGAAAATGTTCATTTATTCTTAAGTTACCTATTTAGCCTCCCAGTTGATCAGGTCCAACTGGTAAGCCTTTGAATTTAGCAAATTTGTTAACTGGCAGAAATGCTGGGGTTATGGTTTTTTTTCATATTTATGACCATTGGGAAATTTTATCATGTATATAACATACATACTAAAATTATCTCTATGCTTGTGCATGTGCACACACACACACACACACACACACACACACGGTTCTGTGTCCAACGTTTTCCTTGTCTTTCGGGCACCTCACTGTACTCACTTTTGTCTGTTCTGCTTGGGTGCCAGCTTCACACCTGTTATTAAATTTTCTCTTTCTGGGGCGCCTGGGTGGCTCAGTGGGTTAAAGCCGCTGCCTTCGGCTCAGGTCATGATCCCAGGGTCCTGGGATCGAGGTCCGCATCGGGCTCTCTGCTCAGCAGGGAGCCTGCTTCCTTCTCTCTCCTTTCTCTCTGCCTGCCTCTCTGCCTACTTGTAATCTCTCTCTCTGTGTCAAATGAATAAATAAAATCTTTAAAAAAAAAAAAATTTTCTCTTTCTTATATTCGTGTGTGTGTGTGTGTGAGTGTCTGTGTGTTTGTGTGTATATGGTCTGTATAAATACTGAAAAAATCACTACTCATCCTTTATATCACAAGAAAACAGAAAATCATAATCTATATGTTTTTGTTTTAGATTTCAGCCAAAAGTTGAGTGGAGAAGAGAGGAAAAAAAACTCCTTTATAAAAATATGCTCTAAGGGCGCCTCGGTGGCTCAGTTGGTTAAATGTTTGACTCTTGGTGTCAGCTCAGGTCCTGATTTCAGGGTCCTACCCACTTAAAGATATGCTCTCGTATTTGTAGGGTTCAAGATTCTTAATGTCTTCGTTAGAGAGTAATATGACTTCCCAACAGAATGGAGCCTTTCAGACCCGTAGAGAGAAAATGGAGTCTCTCATGTCAAGAGGGGCCTGTGTCAAGCAATGACGCAAGCAGGTAAGGTACTGCAGCTAGGAGATATCGCTGGGACAAATGTCAGCATACACACCAGAACTGATAACAAGCAGAACCAGCGGAGGTCTGCAGAGACCCAAAACTTTTAAAAAGGGAAGGAGTTTGGCAGCAAACTGTCAGGTTCTTTGGACCTGAACTCTCTGTGTCTGACCATTTTAAAAAGGCCACTATTGCCGAAGGCTCTGCCTGTTCGATCTCCAAAGAGAACCGAATTCCTTCACCTCTTGAACATCAGAAACAGTAAATGCCGAGAGCTGACCTGAACCTTATCTCAACTGTGCGCCCACCAACCGACTTCGCATTTGGTTCGTTCACTACTGCACTCTTCTGTTATCTTGTTTGTTGTGTGGCCTGTCTTCTGACCTGCTCTGTGTGCTGTGTAAGAGGCCAAGTTTAATCACATGGTGAATTGTCATAGAGTTTGGAATCCTGAACCTGCTTTATCATTGTGATTTAACTTTGTTTTGTGATTGAATCATGCTGACATTGTGGAAAGGCACAACCCATGTGTGTACCTTCCTAGCATGCTCATGAGAAGACCCTAGCTGTATTTTCACATAGCAAACGGTTCACTTTAGCAACATGGTTCGCTCCCTTTATTATTCCACATGTGATTTTATTTCCAACTCAAATTCCTTCCTTATCCATGAATGGTTTACCTCAGGTTAACGTAAACCTGCCTGCTCTGGGCCATAATGACAGCCGCCCCTGTTTCCCTCCCAAAGTGGCCTAGACTCATGGAGATGGACATCATTCCCAGAGATCAATACCCCAGAACCTGAGGTTGGTAAGGACATAGAAGCCAGCCTTATGTGGAAGCAAATTAGCCTATAGTGGTCCTTGGGTGACGATGACCCACACATCATCAATAAAACTCAACTCTTTCCAAACTCTTTTTTAGTTTTCCAATCTTCATGTGATTAATTTAAATAGGGAGACAGCTTTGCAGCGTGTTCCTTTGGTGCCAGGAGGCTGACTCATGCCAGGTCAAGAACAAAAATAGTGAGTACTAATATCCTCACAGTTTTTATAGAACGTGTTCCCATGCAGATGGTAGGTGGAGCTTTGAGAGAGTAGAAAGGGCACAGTTGTGACTCAGCATTTTCCTCTTGCTTGGTGACGCAGATGCCTATTTGTGAGTGGCATCTAGTAGGCCTTCGATTGCTGCAGTCAGAGCGTAATGTTTAATGTAGTTCAATACTGTCATTTTAGAGCTTTGCTTTTCTTGGGTTCTCTGGGTTGTTTGTCTGTAACCACAACTATTCACCTTTGCCCCCATTCTACATCTGGTTGAATATATAAAGGGAAGGAGGTCTCAACAGTCCCAGACCGATCAAGCAGCTGGCCTGAGCTCTGGGGATTTGAGAGTCGTCCTGGTAACATTTAGGCTTACCTGTAATGTTGACCAAGAAAGAGGAGGCATTTGCAAGGGTTTTCTAGAAGAAATCATGAAGGAGAAGGGAGCTCTGTGCCCATTGTTTTCCTTTGGGACACCTCACATAAACTCAGCTTTGCCTCTCCTGTCTGGGTATCACCTTCAGACCTGTTCTTAAATTTTCTCTCCTTTCTTATATTCTTAGGTGTATTCTTTTTTCCCCTTTGGATTTTTGAAGAAATCAGAGAATTTCTTTCCAATAACCCAGGGTAGTTGACCAAAACTATAACCCAGTGTGCCAGAGTGAGGCTGTCCTTTAGTCCTAAGTACACAAATATTAGGAGACAGGTACGATATTATGCTTAGGATGTATGTCAATCTCCATGACCTCCTTGTCTTATCTCCTAAACCTACTTAAATAGCTCAGGCAACAAATAAACACTTCCCCTTGGCACTGCATTTTCATTTAGACAATATTCTGTCTCTCTTTCCATATAGTATAATACTTTGAAGTTGAAAGTTTGAAGACTGGTATCTTAGTTTGGATTCCAACCATTCTAATTACCAACTCTGTGACCTTGGGTAAACTACTCAGGAAAAGAAACAGAAACCCTCTGGCTTCAGGTTCCTCATTTTTAAGTAGGGATAATAATTGTTCCTCCTTCAATAGTAAATCCAGATAAGCTATACTACACTTTATTTTTGTCTTTAGCAATTATCACTCCCCAAAATACAGTATGATTTATTGACTGATTGATTTGACTTTTATTTCACTACCTTTCTTCTGCTAAATTATACCCTGTTTTTATCTATTCTCTTAATTGCCGTGTATCCTCTGAGCCTAGCGCAGAGTGGGTACCCTAATTATTGTTTAGTGAGCACACTAATCTGACTTTCTCTCCGACCCATCTATTCAGATTGAGTTGGCCAAAGCGAGCAATAATTGCAAATCTGTGAACCGTCATTCACGCTTTCCTCTCTCTTGTTCCTAATAAGTAATGAATGATGACATCAGGTTAACCAGGCTGCCAAGGGTCTTTCGCATCCATTCTGTCCTCCCAGAGCCCCCGCCGCCACCAACCTAGTGCTGGCTATCCTGTTTCCTGGTGGTTATACTAGAGCTGTAATGAATTTTCCTTTATTCATTTTGCCTTCTTGCAGCCCATTCTCCATAGAGTAGCCAAAAGCTTCAAAAACAGGGCGCCTGGGTGGCTCAGTGGGTTAATGCCTCTGCTTTCGGCTCAGGTCATGATCTCAGGGTCCTGGGATCGAGGCCCGCATCGGGCTCCCTGCTCAGCGGGGAGCCTGCTTCCCCCTCTCTCTCTCTGCCTGCCTCTCTGCCTCCTTGTGATCTCTCTCCCTCTGTGAAATAANAAAAAAAAAAAAAAAAAAAAAAAAAAAAAAGCTTCAAAAACATATATCAAATGATATTGCTAAGAATCTTTTACTAGCCTCCAGTTGTCCTACAGAGGCAAAATTGTTTGATGGTCTAAGTGAAACTGAAAGTCTGACCCCTTGATTACTTCAAAAGGTAAACAGTGTTACCATTTGACTTACCAAATGCAGCCTTGCTTCAGAGCCAAAATAGAAGGCGAAGGCAGAATCTGGGATAAAGAGGAACAAAAGTTTTATTGTTCTGCTGGGCCAAGTAACAGGCAGTAAGCTACGGCCTTCAACACCTGCAAGCCCAGAGGAATGGGCTGGGTGGGCGGGAGGCTTTATAGGGAAACACCGGACCTAGCTAGTTTTGAACTGAAATTGTATGGGTGATGCCGGCCTCCGCAGTCATTTGCAGAGTGGTATGGATAACAGCCTGCGAAGAAGCGAGGAGGGGAGGTTTGCAAAAGGGAAGGAAAAGGTTATTTTACAATCAAGTTGTACTCTAGGTAAAATCGCATCTCTTACCTCCTCAAAAATACCGTGTTCTCCCTTATCTCAAGGACTTGGCATATACTCTTCTGCGTTGTAACGCTCATTTCCCATCTTCCTTACACTACTGCGCCATTCTGTCAGTAAGCCACCCTTGCTTCCCTTCTCCTTATGCTTGTTCCCTTTCCAGGCACATTCCCCACCACATCCTGCATTTCTCCATGAAAATTCCTTGATCAGGCCTGTCTTGCAGTTTGGCTCCGTAGACTCTCACCTGCATGAGATTGGAGACCATATCTGTTTTCTTGCTCTTCTCTCCCACCTTCCTCCCCCACCGCCCTTCCTTCTGTAAAAGTAAAAAATACTGGGCGCCTGGGTGGCTCAGTGGGTTAAAGCCTCTGCTTTCGGCTCAGGTCATGATCTCAGGGTCCTGGGATCGAGGCCCGCATTGGGCTCTCTGCTCAGCGGGGAGCCTGCTTCCCCCTCTCTCTCTGCCTGCCTCTCTGCCAGCTTGTGATCTCTCTCCCTCTGTGAAATAAGTAAATACAATCTTTAAAAAAAAAAATACTGAGCAGATACTATTGGGCCAGGTCCCCATGCCAAATGCTAGGAATCCAATAATCAGCAAAAGACATAACGTCTATTCCTTCATGAAGCTTAATTCGTAGTTGACCCTGTCAACCAGTTAAATAAGAAAACAAATATATTAACAAAATACTTCATTTCATGGATTCAGAAATCTCCCCTTTCCCCACATTGTTAGACCATCTGTGTAATTGAGATGTGTCTTAGAATCAATGCAACAAGGAAGCAGTTTTTCTTTATTTACACGTAAAATATTTCTATGTACTGTGAATAGATATGTCTTAGACTCTATGAAATAGGATAGTTACCAGATACGGTAAATGCTGCAAGGGAAACAATGTGATATGAAGATGGTACATTTGGACGAGGACGTGTTATAGTCTCAATATTTAGATTCATGGTTTGTTAGGTAGCATATGTTGAACTCATTATCTTTTCCCTTTTCCTTTATAACCCCTTCCCTCCCAACTCCCCAGTAGTGGCTGTCATGTTTGTTTTAGGAAACTGGGACCCACCTAGTTGCCAAAGTCAGATGCGTGTGTTACATGCTAGATTTTTGCCAGTTCTGATCTCCGTGTTATATTGAAATCAATGTTCTATGTATCTTCCACATCCTACATGCCCCCCATTGTCACTTTCACTGCCTTTTAATTTTACGCCTTCCTTACTTATTGCCTTAAATACTGCAATAGCTTTCTGATTCTGATTCTCTTATTTCTTCAACTTACTGTCTAGAGTCCCAACAAAGTGATCTCCATACATTTCCAATCTGATCCTTACTCACCGTCTATCACCGAAGACCCATCTCACTTTGTATATATTTTTGTTTCTAGCTATTAACACCTTGTATAATCTCTTCTAAGTCCCAGGAGGGGTGCACAATGCCAGGCATAGTAGAGACTTTATAAATCCTTGTTGAATAAATGACTGTTATTCATTTGCTCACCTTTTCTATCTTTCACCGTACCTATCTGAGCTTCAAACCGGATGTTTAAATATGGAAGTTTATGGGCGCCTGGGTGGTCAGTGAGTTAAGTGTCCGGCTCTTGATTTCCGCTCAGTTCACGATCTCAGGGTTGTGAGATCAAGCCCCGCGTTTGGCTGTGTGCTGGGTGTGGAGTCTGCTTAAGATTCTCTTTCCCCGGATGCCTGGGTGGCTCAGTGGGTTAAAGCCTCTGCCTTTGGCTCAGATCATGATCTCAGGGTCCTGAGATTGAGCGCCCCATCGGGCTCCCTGCTTGACAGGGAACCTGCTTCCTCCTCTCTCTGTGCCTGCCTCTCAGCCTACTTGTGATCTGATCTCTCTCTGTGTCAAATAAATAAATAAAATCTTTAAAAAAAAAAAAAAGATTCTCTCCTTCTGCCCTTCCCTCTGAAATGAGTTTGGGGGAAATTTAGGTGGGTTTTTTGTTTGTTTGTTTTTTTGTTTAAAACTGAATATTCCAAAGTGGGGCCTTTGTTCTCTATATTCATTTGCAGTATGTGTACTTCTTTATAGTGTATCTATTTCTTCGCATTTCTGTTTTGTTTCTTTATTGAGGCAGCTGGTGTAGGGCAACAGTGGTAAATAAAAACATCCATTCACGTGCCCAAGAGTTCACATCACCTCAGATTACAATAACTTAAACATGGAATTCTTCCCCTTCATGGTAGTCAGTAGTGAAGCATTGTGACAGTAAGAGAAGGCCTAAATTGTCATCTTAATATGGGTGTTCGATGATATAACTCTTATAAGTAGAAGGAATTTTTTATGCCTATTAAAATATACCTGTTCTATTAGAATCCCCTTTCAAAATGCAGCTAGTGTGTGAAACTTGAAGTGGTCAGACCAAAATGAATTTGAAAGGGAAGGTTGAGTGCTTCCCTGACTTGCATACCAATAGCCTCTCTTTCTCCCCAGAGCTCGCCATAAATGATTAAAAATCACCCTTCAGGGTCTTGACTTGTCTCTCCTACTTGTAATAGGAGGTTTTTGAGCAATAGAACAGCTGCCCATCTGCTGGGAAAATGAAAGGAAATAAATCAGACTAATCTGTTTTATGCTGGAGATCGCTGTTATCTGAGGTGGCTTTTTAAAAAATTCTTTTTACCTTTGTATAAACTAAAGGAAGGTACAGTTTCTAAGTCACAGAGGCAAAAAAAAAAAAAATCTTAGTTTCCTAAAAGAAATCGACATCATTGAGACCTTTGAATAACTTTTGACCTGGCCTATTTTTTTCTGGTTATTCTATCTATGTATCTATGTATCTATCTATCTATCTATTTATTTATGACACACATAGTTCACACATACAACTTGACAAGCTTGGAGACATCCTTAAAACCATCACTGCGATATATGCCATAAACACTCCATCACCTCCAAAAGGTCTTCTTGTCCTTTTATTTAATTATGATTTATTTGGGTATAAGAACTCTAATATGAGATCTACCCCCTGAGCAGATTTTTAAGTGTACAGTACAGTATTGTTAACTATTGGCATGATGTTATTAAAGTAGCTCTCTAGGACTTGTCATCCTGTATAACTGAAACTTATACCCTGACTTATTTTAAAAAATTTTTTTCTAAAATTTTTTTATTATTTGCGCCAGGGGTGCAGTTCTGTGAAAAACCCATAACCCATAACCCACCCACCCTATCCCTATCCTCCCACCCCCCAGTAACCCTCAGTTTGTTTTGTGAGATTAGGAGTCTCTTATGGTTTGTCTCCTTCCCCAACCCATCTTGTTTCATTATTTTAATGAAAATAATGAAATATTTTTAAAATTAATTGCTATTTTGTTTTTATTACCCAAGTACTGCATGTCCATTTTAGACAAATAATTCAGACAATCAGAAAGAGGAAAAAAAATCGTGATAACGTTATCAGACGGTGAAAACCAATGTTAAACATTTTGCTGTGTATATATGGGGGTGTGTGTGTGTGTCTATCTGTGACAAAAAGTGGATCCACTATATGTGTTTATTATAACTTGCTTTATTCACTCAATGTTACCATAAATATTTTTCCTTGTCAATAAATATATGTATACAATATTACTTTTAATGGCCGTATAGTTTTATATGTAATCTTAAACTCCTACATTGTGGGGCTTTTAGGTTGCTAATTTTCTAGTATTATTTTAAAATACCTATTTATACACATTTACACTTGGAACTCATGTATTAGTTTACCCTAAAAAAAAAAAGGTTACATTATATTGCAATAAGAAACACCGGGAAATAGATGCAGCTTAAAGCTACAATGTTTTTATTTCTCGCTCACCCCATAACTATGTTGCAAGTTGACAGGAGAGTCCTGATTGTTAAGTACAGACCCAAAATTACTGCAGTGCCATCATTTTCTGACACTGGCTTCTTAAGATGTGATCTTCTGAACACCTTGGCAGGGAGTGAAGGGATAGAAAATTGCTTACTGGGTCTAAAATGCTTTTGTCTAGAAGTGAAACACAGTTGCTTACATTTTCACTGGGCTGAACTAGACATGTGGCCACATTTAACCTCATTGAAATGGGGCCAATTTAGCGTTTCCATTTCCCCAAAAGTAG
This sequence comes from Ailurus styani, assembly GCA_002007465.1. Classification (NCBI taxonomy): domain Eukaryota; kingdom Metazoa; phylum Chordata; class Mammalia; order Carnivora; family Ailuridae; genus Ailurus; species Ailurus styani. Next base: position 697,828 of record LNAC01000379.1, on the reverse strand, counting down.
AAGAGAACCTGATATTGTCTCAATAATAATTAATTGCTGAAGTAAATGCTGAAATCATTATTTGAGTGTGCACATATAGTAAATGTTTGTGTTTCATATTTTAAAATGACTCTCCAGGAAGATTAGACCATTTTATTTTTGAACTATTAGCATGGTAAGAAATTCCTGTATACTTTACCTCTTCAGTCTTTTAGTATAATTTTAAAATGTCGTTGACAGTTTCCTTAGCAAAATTGGCATCTAAATTTTCACTGAATTGACATCTGTTTGTTTTTTGTTTCGGGTTTTTTTTTTTTTTTTGAAAGATTTTATTTATCTATTTGACAGAGATATAGAGAGAGTGAAAGAGGGATCACAAGCAGGGGGAGTAAGAGAGGAAGAAACAGGCTTCCCACAGAACAGGCAGCAGGATGCGGGGCTCAGTCCCAGGACCCCGGGATCATAACCTGAGCCGAAGGCAGAGGCTTTAACACACTGAGCCACACAGTCGACCTCTCTTTGATTTTTTAAAAACAATATTTTATTTATTTATTTGAGAGAGAGATAGTGAGAGGGAGAAAGCATGAGAAGTGGGGAGGGACAGAGACAGAACGAGATTCCCTGCTGACCAGGGAGCTTGATGCAGGCTTGATTCTAGGACCCTGGCTGAGCCCATGACCTGAGCCAAAGGCAGATGATTAACTGATTGAGTCACCCAGGAGCACCCATTTCTTGGATTGTTAAACGGATGACCATTTTGATATATTTATATAGCCTGGTTCATCTTGATATCTTTAAGGAAGTTGCTGAAAATATGACTTTGACTGTGATGGGACAGTGGTGTTCTCTCTGGAGTGACTGACTGCAATAGTGGACTGCATCTTGGAATGGATCTTTAAAGATATAAATGGCTATGGGTACGGTGCTCTTTTTGCAGTATTTTCTTATCCTTCAAATTCATGAAATATTTGAGTCAATGAATACAATTAAATTTGGAATGAATGTCACTTTGTCAATGAAGGCACCATAAAGTATTTGAAAATTATGTTTGTGTTCTTAGTCAAGAAGTAGGAGGTTCTGTGCTTGTCCCCAAATTTTAGGAATACATTAGTTCTGTAACTGCTTTTTGCAAAATCATCCTTTCCTTTACAATATTTGGAATTTGTTGTTGTTAAAGGCAATGTCTTCTTTTTTTGACTACCTACATGTATAACCCACTGCTGGGTATATATGCAAGAGTTTAATAAACTTGCTTTTGATGAATATAATTGAAAGGAAAGGGAACCTGTTCTTTGTATTATTCATTCATCACACTTTAGGCATTTGGGTTGGAGAGTGCTTCATTGCTAAGTCCTTTCTAAATTTCTGATTTCTTACTAATTTGTAAGATTTTCAACGGCAAGACTAAGCAAAGATAGTGATTTTCCTCTCTATGTTTGTAGGTGATGAGCCAAGCTGAAAGCAATTCTCCAAACATGGATGAAGGCTAGGCATTTGTACTTTTCAAACCGGTTTTATAAAATATGTCTGGGACCATTGGGGTTGAATGCCTGACATTGATGATTTATCTTCTGTTGTGATGTAATGTTGATGTGCCCCTAGCCTTGGCACTGAAGAGTCCATTCTGAGGAGTTAATGTGGATCTAACCACTCAGGCCTGGTTTTGCCAGAGCCCAAGATTGGAACAGATTAAAAAGTGTTTTTCATGGCATGAAGTATAAGATAATTGAAATATATGTTTACACTTTGGTACACTTTGTATACAGACACTATATGCCAAGATTGAGAGGATTTATTGTGAGTTTCTTTTTCCCTGTGGATGTGTTCAGCACTTGGCCAATCCTGGTGAGAATTAGAGATTGTGCCTAAAGAGAAGAGATTATAAGTTTGTTCGTGAAGCACTGATCTCCCATGAACCAGTTTGCAATAACTTTGGCAGTATGATACCAAACTGAATTTAAATGAAGTAGTAATCAGAAGAATCACTGTGTATTTGAGATAGTATAAAATAATATATGGGATTTCATTCTTAAACGGTTGGAGGTTCAACTAATTGTAGGGGGAAAGTATTGGAATAGCCATTTTAGAGGAAATTTAGATGTTTATTTATCTGTGTTTTTCAATAAGAGGTGAAATTATGTACTGAAGATGAGTCCATTTTGCCACTCCAAGGTTCGCCTCTTTGGCGTATTGATAATTTTAAGTTGGTCATTTTTAAGAAAGTGCAAACATAGGAGAAGTTCTGAAAATGAAGGAGAATTTACCCTTTGTAAGTAACATTTATGTGTAGAAAGTTTGAGGGTGTTTGGAGAATGTAACAACTTCTATCTGCATAACAACTTTACTCTCTTACTTTGCCTTTTCTGGTAACCTCCTGTAAATGATGCTCCATCTCAACATTTTCTTTTCTCTTTAGCTAAAGATGTTATTTAATGTGATGGCTTTGGCCATTCTGAGGAATTAATTTTCCTGTGGCTCTCCCATGTTCACTGGAGGTATACATGTTATTAATCTGTTGTTTGATTTTTCTCTCGTTACTCTCTTTTATGTCCATTTTGAATCTTAAGTCAGCCAGAAGAATCTTGAAAGATATAGGATAATGTTTTTCCCCAACAATACCCACCTGCCTGAAGACAGTGGGCTGCACCGAATAACCCACTGGCAATAAGACTTGAAGATTTTGTGCACTCCTCCACATTCTGATTACAAGCTAGCTTTCGTTTGGTATTATTCTCATTTTGGCTTTTTTGCTCCTCAGCTTGTATAGGTTGACCTTAGCTTTTAAGGTGGACTTGTGAGTTCCTCTATGTTAATCAGTTCAAAACTATTTGGTGGGTTTACCTGAACAGTACTGTTAGGTAATTTACAATGTAAGAAGTTGGTCTTGCCTCAAGGACCGTGAGGTCTGTTTGAATGGAGAGGCAACAATCACAGTGGAAACAGAACAACGAGTAAAATGTGGTATATTATTTCTGTATTTTATAGCAGTTTGTACAAAGCTTTTATCCTTATTGTAGAGACAACTTTTAGGCAGCAGTCTTGAGCACTGGAAACCAGAGCATGAAATGGGGCCCCCAGTGACCACTGAGCTGAATGCAAACAGGCTCATTAAGTGACTCACTTTGAAATACCCATGGACCCTAAGTGACCATTTACAACGAGGCACGGTTTCTGAGATTACCAAAAAAGGGAAAATTCTGTATGCCCCCATCCTCCCTCGCTCTGCCTTCTAACTGTGGCCCCTCACTACCTTCTTGCAGACTCTCTCCTTTGCTCTTCTGCTAGCTTCTCCCTTGCAGTGTATTCAGTAAACTTCTCCTTCCTTCTGCCTTGGGTGAATTCTTTCACTGTCCTCATTACTGGACTCTATCCGATCTGTCAGGGCACACCACAGTTGGTGGCTCCTTCCCACCCCCCAGTCAGGAGACTCCATACTTTTGAGCTAGAATTAATGAATTGTGGAGGAGGTGGGCTGGACAAAGTCCCTGATGTGGGAACATTAACATTTCGTTACTGCCTCTAGTAAGGAAACAGGTAGAATGACCTTCCTCCGGGAACTCAGCTGCCTCGATGCTAATACTTTGCTAAGGGCAAAAGGCAATCTCAACATTATCGCCAGTCCTCAGGATTCTAGAAGTCTACTTTAACATATGGGAATTCCTTTGGAAACTGCCTTTATTTCTACCCCCTGAGATACATGTTAGTAATCATCTTCCAAGCCCACGGATCACTGATACACCTTTGAAGGGTCTCATGACTAGGGTTTTTGAAATAGTAATTCGTGCCTTTTTCCTAATAATAGCTAGCTCCCTAAAGGTCCTAGAGGCCTTGCTTCCAGAATTCCTTAAGAGACTTAACGCTATCCCTAACCCTTTCCCAACTTGAAAGTCTATAATCAGTCTCCAGTCACCACCCCAGTGTAGCCTTTTCTGCCCACAAATTCTGTCCTCATGCTTTAATAAAACCATCTTTTTGCACCGAAGATGTCTCAAGAATTCTTTCTTGGCCCTCAACTCCAAATCCCAATATTTTCTTTATTATTTCCTGTGGATCCGGAAGATTTAGATAAGCTAAGCTGCGAGTCGAAAGGAATCCAAAGTAGGGGACCCAGAGATGTACAAGGGATTCATCGCTGAAAGTTTTCCTTGACTAAAATTAACACCATCATTTAGGCAGTGGGCATTCAATAGTTACTTTCTTCTCCTAGGTATCTGTATTATTCTCTATGAACTAGTTTCCCTAATGAAATACTAAGAATCTGTCATGTCCATATACAGAAAAACACAACATGCGAAATCCTTGCAAAATTATGAACAGGTACACTCTGAGGTTTGGTTTTGTGTTTGTGAAATCTCTCTTATATTTTGTGGGACATCTCTGCTAAATTTTCTGTTTCTGGACACATAAGGTGATAGAATAAGTCAGGCTTATTACTTGTTACCTGGGATTTTTTTAATCCCTGGGGGGCGGGGAGAGAGAGAGAGAGAGAGAGAGAGAGAGAGAGAGAGAGTGTGTGTGTGCGCGTGTGTGTGTGTGTGTGTGTGTGTGTGTGTGAGAACTTTGTTGTGGGCAGTAACTCTACTCTTCTTCCTGGACAAGCTTGTTTGGATTTATAAAGAGAAAGACTTGTTTTCATTCCCATAGATATGCTGTGCAATACTGTTTCATACTGTGTCTAACAGCTTGCCCAGGTCGCTGGCGAGGCAGCTGATCCATAAGACCATTCTAGAGAATGCCAACAAGTCTTTGACGAGATTTACATATTTCATATTCAAAACCCTTTGCCCTGAGAGTGGTCAGGTACTTGTCTATTTGTCTCTTTCTTTCCATCCATCTTGTTTTTCAGGAGTAACATTTGATTGCTCTACTTGTGACACATCTCCTAAATTCATTTGGTATGAATTTGAACACAAACACAGAACTACTGAGCATGTGTTTTCAGAGAGATTTTTCTGTCATTAAATATTTCTGAGGAAATGGCATTTTGGCAGCGTTCTCAGAAGCAGCATGAATACAAAACTTGTATTGATGTCTCATCATTTCTCAGAAAACACTTCATTTGCGAGATGGCAGTGTTTTCAAAATTAATAGTACTTGGGGGTACTTGTGATATTCTTTAATATAAAGCCATACTTCTTTGGACCTAGTTTGAAAATGTTTTTCAAGCCTCCCTTGGGCTTTGTGTGGTTCTCTTTCAGAATCTGCCCTTGGTATTGGAGTAACTATTATGTTGTCTTTGCTGTATTGTGGTTTCTGTGAAATGACACGGTGCTTGTGGATGTGATAGTTTGATAAATTAATTTCCTTATAAAGATGACCTCAGTAGCAAGTTTTAGAAGAAATTACCCTAACACAACCAGTAATCTAGGACATTGGCTTATCGAATAATAAAATAATAATTAACTCCCAAGAGAACAATGTTGTTAGGTAAAATGTATACTTCACACTTGTATATGTACAAAAGGTTTGATGAAAAAATGCTAATGCATTAAAACCATCTCCATTAAAGACTGTGAGCCAGGAGGAAATGGAGATTCTAGTTATTATAAATATCTAAGCCATCTCTATGTAGATTATTCCTACCACAAGTGAAGATTGAAGATGGGTTCCTTTCATATCCAGGTTTCCTCTGGACCATCTTAATCCAACCTCATTTAGACTGTATGGACAAGGAATGAGTATGATTCTTAACTTTAGTCCAAGCCAGATGATAATAATAAAAGCTTATGTACGTTTCAGAAGAATTGTTTATAATCTGATCTAGTTTTATTGTATTCTTCTTTATAAACCATTTTGGCGTCATCTACCTGGTTGGGAAGTTCTGTTCCCTTTTCTACAGTCTAGGCCTCCCTTCCACACATTACATGGATTTTATACAGAAGTATTTTGTGAAGGAAAAGTAGATTTCTGAAATAGTCACTGAGGGGGGTAGTGTAAACTTCTTGATTAAAAAGGTCTTTGGATGATACCATGTCTCCGTGTGCATGGATTTTCAAAGATAAATATGGACAATAAAAACAACAAAGACCAATAGAGGTGTCACAATTTTTGGCAGAAGTTGCAGTCATTTTAGTTATGAAATGGGGTCCTCAGTGCACAAGATAAGCAGTTAGCCGCCTACTTACTGTGTTTTGTGGGATATTGAATGAACCACCTCTCCAGAACCATTTTCTCCACTGACTATTTTTTTTTAACATTTTATTTATTTATTTGACAGAGATTACAAGTAGGCAGAGAGAGAGGAGGAAGCAGGCTCCCCGCCGAGCAGAGAGCCCGATGTGGGCCTCGATTCCAGGACGCTGAGATCATGACCTGAGCCGAAGGCAGAGGCTTTAACCCACTGAGCCACCCAGGCGCCCTCCACTGACTATTAATAGTTCTTAAAATTAGCACAATCTCAATATTGTATGTATTTAGTGTATAAACATTTGTTGAATGGAGGGAGGCATTCCCTCATAAATAACCTCCATTTTCACATTAGTAGGCACGTGTTAATTAAGCAACGTGAATTTTTGTCAAATTGGGATTAATTCCTAGAGTAAATACGGTCCAGGACAAGGTTATTTTCGCATAAAAGAAAAATACAGAGAGTGGATTGTTCTTTTAGGGTAGATTGGCTCCAGAGAACCATCCTTGTTGGGATGGGAAGAGAAGTGAGGGGAGGATCCCGTGTTCTGGGCTGCCAGATTCAAGGATGCCTAAAGTGAAGGTGATCACTGTCAAAGCCTATTTCTACTATACAACCCTCCCTTTGTGCAATTCCTGAGGAGTCTGACAGTCTATGTGTAATGGATTTTGCCCAACTCTTGATAGGTTTAGGAGCTAGATTTTAGCCCAAAGATTGTTATCAAAATTTAGAACTGCAGGGGCCCTTACAGAGCATCCAGGACTGTGGTTTCAAATTGTGTTTCCTGGAACCTCGTTATTCTGAAAAAATGTCTTGGGTCCACTGTAATGATAAAGAAACTAAATAATAGAGTTCTAGATCCCTTGCACATGATTCTGGTAATTCCGATGTACTTTGATCTGTTTTCTCTATTATATTTTTTAATAACTTATTATTGTAAACAGGTATTCCATTGATTTAAAAATTATTTTAAAACCATGGATAAAGTATAATTCTTTTATTTTATAAATGTGGAGTTAAATTACCCTACTTCAGAATCCTGGGGAAAGGCCAGTTTGACTTATTCAAAATTTTAAAATAATGATCAAGATTTAAGTATTGCAATAATTGAAGATTGATATGAATGGGTGCTAATAAGCAGAAAGAGGAAGTTTAGTGAAAAAATTAAAATTCATACTAACTTTACATCATGTGATAAACTGCCATAAACAACGATCCTATTAGTATGCGTAAATTAATTACAGGACTCTGGAATGCTTATAGATGGTACCCTTATTTTATTGCGTTTCGGTTCATGAAAACAACTGATTTTCAAATAGAATTGCTCTTTTTACTGCGTCCTTGGAAATTTACAAAGGAAAGCATCATTTTGCACTTAACAATTTTTCATGTGATAAGTGAATTACCAAAATTCTTCTAACATTGATCATATTGATATTTTTTGTGCCTCAAGAATGCCCAACATATTGATGCCTCTATGATTTTTTCTTTGCTCTTCCCCTCTTAGGCTACCATTACTTTCTCTTTTGCTTCCCTGATCTTACATATTCTTAAAGATTACACTGATTTCGGGGTACCTAGGTGGCTCAGTACTTAAGCATCTGCCTTCAGCTCAGGTTATGATCCCAGGGTCCTGGGATCGAGTCCTACATTGGGCTCCCCTGCTCAGCGGGGAGCCTGCTTCTCCCTCTGCCTCTACCTGCTTTTGTTCCCTCTCTCACTGTCTTTCCCTCTCTGTCAAATAAATTAATAAAATCTTTAAGAAAAAGATAGATTACAGTAATTTCATCACCTTCAGTAAGTTTCCTCTGAGTACCCTTTACCTTACTATTCTTGCCTTCTCCTTGGCAACTAAAAAACTTCCTGTGTCTGTCATGTCAAAAGTAGTATACACACATTCCTGTTTTTTGACTTGGTATGTGTTTGTCCTCATCACCTCTCACGATGTCATGTAATTGTTGAAGTAGACGCCGTCTTTGATCGCTTTTAACTCCACCTCCCTTAGTAGATAACTTGTTTTATAGTAAATGTTCAGGAAATAGTTTTTGGTTTACTGTCAACATCAGTTACTAAAACATTCTTAGAGAACTCAGTTATATTTGGGCGTATAATCCTCATTAAAACTCGCTAAGCAATTGTACAGTCTCAGTTCTCGAAATACTGTTAAGTCAGTATGTTTTTAAGATTTTAAAATACATAATTTAGTAGACAATGAGATTAAGTAGGGAATGGTGCAAGAACATAGAATGACTTTTCTAATGTTGAGGTCCAGTCCAGAATGCCCCTCATCTTATTGTGAGTTCATCATGATTCTGTTCTTTTTTAGTCATAAAATTGTAGGTTTTATAATTCAGTTTGTGAAAACTATCATTCCAAATTAATCCATTTCTGTGTCACTTGTATGTCCTTTGGACATAATTTGAAGCTAATTTCCTTTGTAAATTTCCAAGGACTCAGCAACCCTAGATTACTGCAATAATACAAAAGGCCCCCCTTTTCTAAGTAGAAATGGATATTTTCACTGAATTTTCATTTTAAGCCAATAGAAAATACTTGGGGCTTTCAGTCCTTGGAATGATGTGACTATGTTTTTAGGGTATACAGTTGGGAGTTGGAAATACAGCAGAATTACCTAGTATTTTTAAATCGAATACCAGTCCCCTCATAATCTAATGTGAACTAGCTTACACATTCACAAAGCTAGCTCTGAACTAATGTGTGGTATATTGGGTACTGAAAAAGGATCCTTCCTTTGTGCTTATATAAACATGGAACTGACTTATGATCAGATTGCAGAAAGTGGAAGTTCCAGTAGGGAAACAATTTTATATCTTGCATTGAACATCAGTTTTCTTTGATTGTTAGAAGTTTAGAAATGTGAAGGGCTTGAAATCATCATTAACCAGTAGTTTGGAATTTAGAGCATCCCTCCATGCTCAGTAAACCCATTTTGAGGCTAGAATCTTGGCAAGGGTCAAGATGAGCCCTCTGTTCTTGGAGTTGGTCAGCTCTTCCTTTAAATCTATATTGGTTAAAATCAAAAAGGAATCTTTAGTGCTTGAGGTAAGACTATTCATTTCCTGTCTTCTATATAGTTCTATTTTTGGTGGAGTCAATAGGGAACCCAGATACCTTCTGACTGCTTAGAGTTCATCCGTTGCTCTGTGGAACTTGATACCTTCGGTTGTGTGGCCATAAATACTCCATGTTTCTGGTAAGAAACCTATTTTCCCCATTAGGGTGTACACTCCTAGCTTACCTTCTCTCTGTGCCACTGCTCCCCATTCCCTATGTTGAGAACGAATTATGGTCTTTACTTCAGTATTTTAGGCATCTCTAGATGGCCAGTTATCCCTTGTCCCTCCAACTCTAATCTGCATATCCTTTGGCATACTTATTTTGATCCTATATTCTATCCCTCCCATACTGATGTTGTCTGAGTCGTCTAGATTTCATGGTTAGTCATCAGGAAAATCGACTTTCCCTTCAGTTCCTTCTCTGAAAGCCCTATTCTTTTTTCTCTCTTATTGAAAGCTTGATCTCTCTCCAGAGATCCGCTTTTGTTCTATTCATTTCATGTCATGGCTCTTTACTTTCTTACATCCTTCATATGACTAGTCCTAGAAGTGGGGTAGATGTCCTGCTTTGTTCTCAGTGCTCATCACAGTCCTTTTCTTCCTTATCTCAAAACAGCCCAGCATGGACTCTTCAGTCATTAGACTTTATCTTCTTGATACTTTTATTATTTGTCCTGTATATCACTTTTCCCCATTCTCTGAAGATTTTAATTCCTGGCTCACTATCACGCCCTCCAATGCTACTATCATAGCTTTTCATGATTTCATTATTAGTAAAAATGATCCTTCTAATACCATTGATGCTTATTTCTTTGATCTCCACTTCTCTAAACATCTGTCCTCCAACCTGCCTCACACACTTCTATGGTCCTACTCTAGACCTTGTTATTAACCGTTACAGCAACCCATTGGTAATCCTTGTTTTAACCATCCCCCTTCCAGAGTACTAACTTCTCCCTTTCTGGCTCATGTTCTCTAGAAGTCTAACTCCAGCAATATTTTAACCTCACCAGGGCCTGTAATTCAATAATCCTACCACCATTTTACTGTTCATCTCCCCATCCCTCCTTTACTTCTGGCCCAGCTTAAACCACGTGAATACGTATCCAGCTGAAAATGGCTGGAGGAAAACACGTAACCATTTCAGCCGGTCTCATTTTAATTTCATGATTATTCATCTCAAGTGACCCCAAAAGTCTTATTTTCCTAATCTAACATTCAACTCATGACCTTGTTTTCTAAAATATACATAAATTAACCATGATCTGTTAACAGTGCATCTATCCACTTATGCAAACCTAACTCAACTTCTCTTTTGTTCCTATGGTAAAACTGTTCTTGCTTCTATCACAGACTATCCTCTGGACTGTGCAGTAAATCCTGACTTTCTTACTCAGGAATAGTGTTCCAAATATTGTTCCCTCTTTCTCCTACATCACTTTACTCAGTTGGATATTTCTTTTTTTTTTTTTTTTAAGATTTTATTTATTTATTTATTTGACACACAGAGAGAGATTACAAGTAGGCAGAGAGGCAGGCAGAGAGAGAGAGAGGAGGAAGCAGTCTCCCTGCCGAGCAGGGAGCCAGATGCGGGCCTCGATCCCAGGACGCTGAGATCATGACCTGAGCCGAAGGCAGAGGCTTTGACCCACTGAGCCACCCAGGCGCCCAGTTGGATATTTCTCATCAACATGAAGATACTGTCTTTTTTTCCCCAGTTATAAAAACATTCTCAGGGAAATAACACAAGGAAAGGAGTAATGCCAGCTAGTAAAGTAACGATAGAATTTAAAAGCACTACTTTGTAACCCCCATTGTTATAATAGGTTAAGGTAAGATCTCCACTGACTGTTAAAATCAAAAGGGCAAAGTGTTTTTGAGAAAAAGTTTTATGGTGTCAACATTTTATCCTAAAGATAACTTAAAATTTTACACCACAATTAACTTAAAAATTTTAAAGTGAAAAACACCTACCCTTATAACGTAGATATTTGATGATCAGTACCTAATAAAATGATCAACCTTCATATTACTAATAGTCGTATAAATAGGGATTTTGTGCTTTTATGTTTTGATGTGGCCAAAATGGGTTACACAAAATCATCTCTGAAATATTTTTGCCCCTAAATGTTCTACCTTTAGCTAATCGAGTCTCTAGGTCTTAATGTGGCAGAAATGAAGTTGTAAGTCAAATAATACTGCAAGGAAGCAGTTTGACAAATCCAGAATGTGGAATATTCTGTAGTACAGTGGGCCTCTGCTCTTCAAAAAGTCATTGTCATAAAAAAATAATGGAAGAAATAGATTAAAAGGGACAAGACATATAAAAATCAAATGTAATATTTGAAACTTTTTTTGACTGAGGCTATACAAAATAAAAGATATAAAATATATTTGAGGGCAATTGGTTAGCTGAACTGGTTCCTACATCACTTAATGAACCCTGAGGGAATTTTCTCATCTTGATTTTTATTGATATGTGAAATGCATAGTTTGTAGTTTTGAGTCCCAGGTACTAAAATGATTTTCTGTGCCTGCTCATTCTTGGGGGTACATTCCAGGACCCCCAGTGTATGTCTGAAACTACTAATAGTACCAAACCCTATATATACTCTTTTCCTATATATAATTAACTATGAAAATGTTTAACTTATAAATTAGGTATAGGGGCACCTGGCTGGCTCAGTTGGTTGGGTATCTGTCTTTGGCCCAGGTCATGATCCCAGTGTCCTGGGATGAAGCCCCATGTTGGGCTCCTTGCTCAGGGGCGTGGGAGGGTGGTTTGCTTCTCTCTCTCTCTCTCTCTCTCTCTGCCTCTCCCTGCTTGTGCTTGCTTGCTTGCATTCGCTCTCTTTCTCTCTGTCGAATAAATAAATAATCTTAAGAAAATAAATTAGGTATAGTAAGAGATGAAGAACATAGCAATAATGTAATAATTTTAAGAATATACTGTACTAAAAGTTATGTGTATTCCTTCCCTCAGAATATGTATACTCATCCTTCTTGTGATGATGTGAGATGATAAATGTGTACTTGATGAAGGGAAGTGAGGCGAATGTTGTAGTCATTGTGATGTACCGTTGGGCTACTGTTGACCTTGTGAGCATAACTCAGGAGGATCATCTGCTTCCCGACCGTGGCTTACCTTTTTTCCCCCTCAGTTTCCCTATCTTTAGAATATGGGGAATAAAATGAGACTATGCATGGAAAATCATTTACAAAATATGGCATTGTAATATTATCACGTTTGTATTTGTAGTATCCTCCAATAAGGCAAGGAAGAACAGGTGTTTCTCCTTATCTTACCTCCCTCCTCCCATCCTATTCTTGGGTGATTAGGTAAGAAATCCTTTGCTTTCCTTGTGGGTTTATGTCAGCCAGTTGGAGATTGTGTATGATATATGATGACCATGTTGTATGCTTTGTGAACCTAACAACATCTTTGTTCCCTTTGAGATTCCTTAAGAGTAGCTTCCTCTGACCTCTCAATTTTTAATATGTCCCATGCTTCTCATTTGCCTTGTATGCAGTTAATTGGGTCATAAGTTGTCCACACTTATTGACAATTAGTGATCTGTTCTTTTGCAATATGGGTTTGGTTGGCATTTGCAAGAGATTGCATTAATTGAGCAAACTCATTATCTACGGATGTGGAGAAATATTTCTTGTATGTGCTTGCTTTTTTGTTCGCAGTTTTAGTTTGATGGAGTGTAGTGTTCAATGTGTATCAGGTCTTCTCGGGTTATCAGTCTAGAGTGGAATGTATTCTCTGTGCTAAAGGCTATCTGAAACTATAGTGGAGCTATTGGAATTTTACCTACTTAATCCTTTTGTTTACACAAAGCTCAGTTGTTTAGTTTATCTTTAAAAAATTTATTATATATTTGACACACAATGATACCTTAATTTCAAATGTGCAACATAGTGATTCAACAAGTTTCTATGTTATGCTTGCAACAAATGTTGCTGCCATCTGTTACCATACAATCCTATTATAATAACCTTAACTCGGTTCCCTATGGTATACCTTTTATCCCCATGATCTGTTAATTCCATAACTGGAAGACTGTATCTCCTACTCCCACTCACCCATTCTTTGCACTGTCTCACACCCCTACGTTCACATGTGCAACCATCAGTTTTGTACTTAGGGGTTCAACTCTGGTTTTTGTTTTGCTCTTTGATTCCCCATATAAAATTTTATTTTATTTTATTTTTTAAAGATGATGCCCCTTTTTATTTATTATTTTTCCCACTTTAAAATTTAAATTCAATTAATTAACATATAATGTATGATCGGTTTCAACAGTAGAGATCAGTGTTTCATCAGTCTTCTATAATACCCTGTGCTCATTACATCATGTGCCCTCCTTACTGTCTATCACCCAGTTACCCCATCCCTCCAACATTTATTCATATGATATTTGTCTTTCTCTTTCTGACTTATTTCACTTAAGATCATACACTCTAGGTCCATCCATGTTGTCACTAACGGCAAGGTCACAGTCTTTATTTTATGTAGAAGTTACATTCCCCTGTTGGTGTATACCACAGCTTCTCTACTTTGTCATCCACGAATGGACACTTAGGATGTTTCTGGATCTTGGCTATGAATCAGTGCTACAACGAACATAAAGTTGCATATATCTTTCAGATTAGTTTCGCTTTCCCAATAGTGGAATTGCTGGATCTTATGGTACTTCTATTTTTCATTTTTTGAGGAACCTCATACTGTTCTCCACAGTGGCTACACCAATTTACACTCGCACCTGAGTGAAGGAGCATTTCTTTTAAGAGAATGCTCAGTTTCGATTTGTTGCCGAACTGGACACTGCAGCTCTCATTCACACTGCTCATATTCCTCGGAAATGTGGTTCACTGGTCACCAGGGTCTACTCAGTAAAAAGGTAAGACTTTCTCAGTCCAAACTCTCAACCCTTCCACATGAAATGACTCACAGATCTCATTTGATTATTGGTAGGCTTGGATGTTATTATCTGTAAAAAGACAACACATTCTAACAAAATGCTGAGCATTGGATGAATAATCCTTAATACGTCAGGATGAATTCACTATGTTTACTTTGTAAAGTCATGACCTTTTTTCGATATTTTTGATTTTCTCCTTTTGTAATGAATTTTCTCTTAGGTTGATGTAGCTGGGTTCTAATTTTCTACAATGTTTATTTTTTCATTGCAAACATATTTTTATTTGGTATGAACCCATGTTTGTCTGTTCCAGAATTCATGTGTTCAGTGTAAACATCTTTTTGAACTCACTTTTAGAATCATTTTCTTTTTACCTGGATTATCTTCTGTAATATTTTCTTTAGTAAATCTACGTTGATTCTGAATCCTTTCAGGTTGGTTTGTCTGGAAATGTTTAACTTGTGTGTTTCAAGTTGGTTTTCTGGATACGTGGGTCTTGGCTATCACCTCAGCACTTTTAAGATATTACACTATTTTTTAGCTCTTATTACTGTTATATTGTCTACAGTCCATCTCATTTTAAATTTTGTTGTATGTATATTCTATCTGTTCTCTCTTGCTGCTTTTTAGGTTTGTGTTTTTTTTTTTTTAAAGATTTTATTTATTTATTTGACAGAGAGAAAGAGAGAGTGAGAGAGAGAATACAAGCAGGGGGATTGGGAGAGGGAGAAGTAGGCTTCCGGCCGAGCAGGGAGCCGGATGCTGGGCTCAATCCCAGGACCCTGGGATCACTTCCCGAGCCGAAGGCAGATGCCCAATGACTGAGCCACCCAGGCGCCCCTAGGTTTTGTTTTGTTTTGTTTTGTTTTGTTTTAATTGTCTTAGCTCTTGTGCAGTTTCACTTTGAGAAATGGTGTATATCTACATTTCTTCATCATGTTTGAAATTAATTTTTCTTCCTATGTCTTTATGTCTTTTTATGTTTTCCTATACATTTATGTAACAGTTGTAGAATGTTCACAGCTATTGTGTCTGAATATTTCTTCTCCTGGATTCTTTTTCCTTTCCTTAATATAATCAGTATCTCTATTCTATCTTTGATGTTTTTTAACCTTTCATATTTTCTACATTTTGTTTTTCATACAGGCTGTCAAATTCAGTTATTTTCTAGTTTGCTGATTTTATCTTTATCTATACCATTTGTGCTTTTATTCTGTTGATAGATTTATTTAAAAGTTTAAATTATCATTTGTAGATATTCTCTTTGTTATTTTTCTGGTCATTTTATTTTATTTTTTTAAGGCTTTATTTATTTATTTGAGAGAGGGGGGGAACAGAGCACAAATAAGGGGTATGGGGAGAAGGAGAGGGAGAAGCAGACTCCCCGCTGAGCAGGGAGCCTGACTCAGCACTGGGATCCCAGGACCCTGAGATCATGACCCGAGCCGAAAGCAGCTGTTTAACTGATTATACCACTCAGGCACCCCTATTTCTGGTCATTTAAAACGTTTTTTCCCCCTAATACTCTTGACTCCCATTAAATCTATTTTTATGTGTTATGTATCTGATAAGTCCATTTGTGAACTCTGTGACTTTGCAATGCACATTCATGTTTCTGTGCATGCTGGCTTTTGATCCTAGTGTCTTGCTTTCTTGTGTTTTTGTAATTTTTGGTTGTGAGTCTATGTTACGTCGAATGGAACTGTGTTGGTGGGAATTTGCTTACACATGTGTTCAAAGAGCTTTCCTCCAGAGAGGACTTTCTTTTGGTTTTATCAAACACCTGGGCTTTCTGTTTACCTAGTACAGTTTACACGAAGTTTTCAATTTGTGAATTTTCAGGCAAGAGGTAGTCGAAATTCAGAGCGTATCTCCATGCGAGATCTTTCTTGTTAGGTTCTCAGCGGAGATGCTTTTCTAAGTGTCGTGCATCAAGATTGAGATAGGAAGGTGTCCTTACCATGGTTTCTCTGGGATGGATTTTTCCTCTAGTTCAACTTTTTGCAGGAGATGTAATACTTTGCAGTCTTTGCTTTGTTCAGGAATCACTTACTAAACTTCCTTTGAGGAATTTCATTGTGTTTCCTGATTATTGCCCTAAATAGCCCTAGAAACTGGATAAGAATCCACAAGAATTACCGTGTGTATTCATAGTGCCTGGGACTTCAGTTTTCTCTTATTTTCAACTTTACTAAGGCCTGCGAGGATTCCTTTTCATTCTTTTGTATTCGTGGAAACATGAGTATTTGTAACCAGCCCTTGTAGATGTTTATCAGAGAGTAGGTTTTTAAGGATATATAATAGCAGTTTTTATAAATTAAAATACAAGACAATATTGTGAAATGTATAATTCTCAGAGTCCTGGGGTTTAGCGGCTCACTGGGGAGTCTGCTTCTCCCTCTCCTTCTGGCTGTCTCCCCCCATGTTTTCTGTCACAGAAATAAATAACATCTTGAAAAAAATAAAAATATCAGTTCAAACATAGTGGTAGTTTTTAAGTTAAAGTTTAGAAAAAAACAAGAAAAAAAATAAAATTAGTTTGTAATGTATTACATACATGGATAATCATTGATAGCATTTTGGTTTATATCCTTCATACAGTTGTTACTAAAATATTTGTAGAACTACACATAGTCCTCCTACACATGTTGAATGTGATCAGTTATTTTCCATGTTGTCCATGTGTTTTAATTTTTTATTTTATTTTCATCCTTACTATTTACTCCTAAGAAGTTTTATGTCTTTTGAACTCAAATGTGTCTGTCATTTCCACTGTGACTTACAGCTTTTATGTCATTGAAGAATGAGAAATAAGAATTATATTGCATTAATATATATTATTATGTTAATACATATTGTATGGGGAACCTGGGTGGCTCAGTTGGTTAAGCGACTGCCTTCGGCTCAGGTCATGTTCCCGGAGTCGCGGGATCGAGTCCCACATAGGTCTCCAAGCTCTGCGGGGAGTCTGCTTCTCCTCTGACCTTCTCCCCTCTCATGCTCTCTCTCACTTCCTCACTCTCACTCTCAAATAAATGAATAAAATCTTTTTTTTTAAAAAGATTTTATTTATTTATTTGACACAGAGAGAGAGATTACAAGTTACTAGGCAGAGAGGCAGGGAGAGGAGGAAGCAGGCTCCCCGCTGAGCAGGGAGCCCGATGCAGGGCTCGATCCCAGGACCCTGGGATCATGACCTGAGCCGAAAGCAGAGGCTTTAACCCACTGAGCCACCCAGGCGCCCTGAATAAAATCTTTTAAGAAGATACGTACTGTAGAGTCCTATCACACAATTTAAGGAATATTTAGAAATTAAATATTACTGTAAATATTGCTAAATAATATATTTTGCAGTTTATTTTGTGACCATCTTTTGATAACATTTAAACTTGTTTATACATATAATCTTTAACAGTTGCATAAAATGTTTTCAGCAATGTATCATAGCTTTTTCTAAGCAGTCTTTGGTTTTTGCTATTTAGGTAGTTTCTCTCTCTCTTTTTCTTTTTACTGTTATAAATAATACTGGAAGAAACATCCATATCGTGTGATCTTTAAACAAATAAAAAATGATTTCCTTTGGTAAACTTCTAAAATAATACAGGTGATAGATAGTTTGTACTTACCGTTTTGATACCTATTGCTAAACTGCTTCAAGAAAGACCGCATTGTTTATATACTTCACACTAGTACATATGACTGTCCATTTTCTCATATATTCAAAAACTCTAGGAATTTTCATATTACCCCCCAAAGGGCTTCAGATACATGCTGAATGAAAAATTGTAAGTCATAAAGTTGTTCACTCGTATGATGTCTACTGAGATGAGATATTTGAAAAATCATTCTTTGTTATTTTATGTTTGTTTATTCCCTTATGGACCCTAATACTACGTGAAGAGACTAAAGGATTAGTAGAAACTATGAAGCTCAATAATCCATAAAGCAGGTGCCTGAATTTATGTATTTATTCAATACATATTTATTTAGTAGTTTCTGTTTGGCAGGCATTTTGTGGGTGTGGAGGATGACATATTTCCTGCCACCCTCATGCCAAAATTAATGAAATAATAATATAAGATCTCTTAATGATTAGTGCTAAGAAGGAAAATAAGACCAGTTAGAAGATAAATCGTGATGAAATCTATTTCAGTCAGGGTAGCCCAAGAAGGTCCTAATGAGGTCCTAATGAGGAAGTAATGTTCGAGCAGAGCTGTGAATGAATTAAGGAAGTAATTCATGTGATTGTCTGGACAAAGAAGATGCCGCACAGAAAAAAGCAGGCGCAAAAGTCCACTGTGATTTAAGGATTATTAAAATCAGTTTCTTTTAGTTCACAAAGGGGTGGTGCTTTTCCTTCCTAAATTCATCTATCGCTTTTTTTTCCAGTAAGTTTAGTTTTAAGACTAAGGGACTAATGAATTGATGGAGATAACAATCAGATAAGTGTTTCTTACTAAAGTTCCACGATAATTCAATTTTTAACAAAATACAGAGGGAAATGAGTGTTTTAAGTTAAACTTCATGTAATGGTGATAGTTTCACTTACTTATTTTTGAATACCACGTAATTACCAGGAAATGGTTTTCTGTAAAAGTGCTGAGTAATCACGAACAGTTTATTGCTTTATAAACTCCCAAGTGATTGGAATTATTTCTTTTAATAAAAAAAAGGAAAAATGGAGGATGTATAATGGACTATAAAAAGAGGCTAATAACAGCTAGTGCACACTTACAATTTATTCTTGAGAATTGATGGTAATAGTTTCATTTCTAAGAAAATGGATGACAAGTGGGGCTTATGGCAGAGCGATAACAGAAGCATATTGATTTCAGGGAGTATTTTACAGAAAATAGCATCACTTGACTTAGACATTGTGTGATGGTATTAATTTCACATTAGATGGCATATGTCAGTGAATATCCATATATTGTGTCCTCCTGGATTTGAATTTTGCGGTGTTAAAGGGTGACCTTTTTTCCATTTGTTTCTGTTTAAAGGACTTCCATGCTCAATATTTGTACTACTCTATTATTCTGTATCTTCTAGTCATTGTGTTTGTCACCTCTTCTGAATATTACCTGTGTTTCTTTGAAATGTTTTAGCTTTCTCAAAATTTTCTCTTTATGAATTCACAAACTGATTTAAGCAGCAGTAACACATATACTGAGGTCAACTATAGTATTATTTTGTTAAGTCTTGTGAGATATAATACAAGGATATTGCCCGGAATTCACTAGTAATTAAATCGATATATATTGGTATGTATGTTAGTCAGTCATTATTGCAAAATGGAAGAAACTACACATTTTAAGGCCAATTATTTTGGTTCATATCTGAACACTGTTACTTGATTGCTTTATACCTGAAGTAGGTTTAATCCATAGGATTCATTTAGCTTCAGCGAAAGAAACGACGTTAAAAAATATTTAGGTAAAAGGGGAATTTATTGCTTTATTTATGTGAGAAGTCCAATGGCATTATTGGGTTCAGGCATAGTCTGATCTAGAAGTTCAAATGAGGAAATCTAGAGGCTCTGCTCTGTCTTCCATTCTTCCATTTCCCCACCCCAATATAGTGAATATTCCACTGCTGGATGACTTCATTATCCAGCTGACATTCTCCTTGTGTTTTTGGTTCTAACCCTCACTGCTTATAACGTCAGAGTTAGCAGTTTCAGTGAAAAAGCGTTGTGATTGTCAATATTTTCATATAATTTCGTGTAATTGACTCCCCTTGGGTCAACTGTCTACCCCTGAACCTGTCACTGAGACTAGTCAATTAGCCAAGGTTGGGTTACCTGCTTGTCCCTGGAACTGAGGGTGGAGTGGTGTCAGGTTCAGAGATATGTGGTCAGAAAGTGAAGAATAGTAGTCCTCTATAGAATAATAGAAGCGCTATTGTCAAACGATAAGTTCAGATCAGGCAGAAACCGCACAAGGCAAATATAATAGATTTGTTTTTCTTTTCTTTTCTTTTCTTTTCTTTTCTTTTCTTCTCTTCTCTTTCTTTCCTCTTCTTTTTCTCCTCTCTTTCCTTCCTTCCTTCCTTCCTTCCTTCCTTCCCCTCCCTCCCTCCCTCCCTTCCTTCCTTCCTTCCTTCCTTCCTTCCTTCTTTTCTTTCTCTTTCTTTTTTAGTATTTTATTCGTTTATTTGACAGAGATACAGAGAGCATAAGAACGTAGAGCAGTTGGCAGAGGGAGAAGGAGAAATAGGCTCCCCATAGTGCAGGGAGCCTTAAGTGGAGCTTGATCCCAGGACCTCGGGATCATGACCCTAGCAGAAGACTGATGCTTAAGTGACTGAGCCACCCAGGCGCCCCCAACTATAGTAGATTTCTTAACATAAAACTTGTGGCAGGTGCTCAAATGTTTTGTAAATCAGTATATCTTTGGAAGGCTCAGTTTTTAAGGAATTTATTATAAAGTATCTGTTGTAATCCATGCCATCATGTGTTCTTCCTAATGTTGTAAAAACCAAATGGTATGATATCTAAAATGCTAATAAGCACAGTACTTTACATGTTATTCTTAGTATTAGATGATTTTTACCTTCACCTGGATTTTGAAGAATGGCCATAAGCCAATTACTAAGCCCTGATTCCCAATTGTTTTTAAATGTAAAATCTTACATAAAAATAATGTAATTTTTTTTTTAAGATTTTGTTTATTTATTTGATACAGAGAGAGAGAGAGATCACACGTAGGCTGAGAGGCAGGCAGAGAGGAGGAAGAAGGCTCAGGGAGCCTGACGCGGGCCTCGAACCCAGGACCCTGAGATCATGACCTGAGCTGAAGGCAGAGGCTTTTATCCACTGAGACACCCAGGCGCCCATAAAAATAATGTAATTTTAAGACGTAGTTTATTCTTCCTCTGTTGTTTGAAATCTACTCAAATAGACCAACCTACTTTATTCATGGATACAGCTTTGAATTTTAAATTCAGTGATTCTTTATGGAAGTCCTTATGTTTCAGAGGCATACCTGTATATTCTTTCTACAAGCTTTTTCATTTATTTCATTTTTTAAAAAAATATTTTATTTATTTATTTGTCAGAGAGAAAGAGAGAGCACAAGCAGGCAGAGTGGCAGACAGAGGCAGAGGGAGAAGCAGGCTCCCTGCCGAGCAAGGAGCCTGATATGGGACTTGATCCCAGGACCCTGGGATCATGACCTGAGCTGAAGGCAGCTGCTTAACAAACTGAGCCACCCAGGCATCCCATTATTTCATTTTTTTGCAATACTTATTAAGGAAAAGAAAATTACTTATAGACTGCTACCAAGGGATTCAGCACATGTCCTTATTCCTGTATTTCATATTTGCGGTCTTGCACTAAATGTTCAAATAACTAGTCAAATATGTCTGTGTTGATATTGCTGTTTTAATGGTCATTCCTAAACATTTTACTTCAAAGCATCTCCTTGGAATGAAAGTGGCTGTTCTTGGGCACCTGGGTGGCTCAGTGTGTTAAAGCCTGAGCCTTCAGGGTCCTGGGATCGAGGCCCGCATCGGGCTCTCCGCTCGTCGGAGAGCCTGCTTCCTCCTCTCTCTCTGCCTGCCTCTCTGCCTACTTGTGGTCTCTCTTTCTCTGTGTCAAATAAATAAATAAAATCTTAAAAAAAAAAAAGAAAGTGGCTGTTCTTATGTGCATGATCTATGTTTGGTTTGTTTTACCCTTTGGATTGATTTAAATATAGAATATGTGCTGTCTTCAATGTACTACATTTATGTGTACATCATCTGTTTGTTTCTTCTGTACTTACTGAACAAAAATGCCATTCTTGATCTGTTTTCAGTAAAGTATGACTTTAAAATTGTAACTTCAGGTTTGAGGATGAGTTATTTCGATATATTTTCATAGTGTATTACAAAGTATTCCTTTTAATCAAGGAAATCCATTTTTCAGATGGAATGCTTGAGTTAAAATGTATTTTGTTGTCATGTAAGAAATTCAATAATAATGTACTCATTTGATTTGCTTTTATATATAGATTCATTTCCTCTGTTCTATAACCAGCTAAACTAAGAAAAGACTCTCAATGGTCTAGATTCTTCTATGTATCCTTTTGCTGTCATAGTGAAAATGAATTAGTTCTATAAGGAAAGGCAAAGATGAAGTTTAATTTACATGCTAATGGGACTGTGTGTTGTAGTTAGCTCAACTAACAAGTATGCTACTTTTCCTTATGGCAATTATCACATTCTGGAATTTTCCATATTTTGATTAGTTTTACTGTCTCTTTGCCTGCTTCCTCCTCTCTCTCTGCCTGCCTCTCTGCCTACTTGTAATCTCTCTCTCTCTGTCAAATAAATAAATAAAATCTTTAAAAAAAAATCAGGGCTCAACTGATACCAAAACATCGATTATCCCTTGCATATTCTCAGACCACAGTGCTTTGAAACTGGAACTCAACCACAAGAAAAAGTTTGGAAGCAATTCAAACACTTGGAACCTAAAGACCATCCTGCTGAAGAATGTTTGGATCAACCAGGAGATCAAAGAAGAATTTAAAAAGTTCATAGAAACCAATGAGAATGAAGACACATTGGTCCAAAACCTATGGGATACGCCAAAGGCGGTCCTAAAGGTAAAATACATAGCCATCTAAGCCTCACTCAAAAAACTGAAAGATCCCAAATACACCAACTCTCTGTACACCTTAAGGAACTAGAAAATCAACAACAAATTAATCCAATGCTACGCAAAAGAAGATAAATAAGATTAGAGCAGAGATCAGTGGGTCAGAAACTAGAGATACAATAGAACACATCAATGAAACTAGAAGCTTGTTCTTTGAATGAATTAATAAGATCAATAAATCACTGGCCAAACTAATCCAAAAGAAAAGAGAGAAGACTCAAATTAATAAAATTAAGAATGAAAGGGAAGCGATCACGCCTAATGCCAAGGAAATAGAAACAATCATCAGAAACTATTATCAACAGCTATATGCCAATAAGTTAAGCAACCCAGAAGAAACGGATACATTCCTGGAAACCTATAAACTCCCAAGACTGAAACAGGAAGAAATTTATAACCTGAATGGACTAATATCTCGAAATGAGATTGAAGCAGTGATCAAAAACCTCCCAAAAAACAAGAGTCCAGGACCTGACGGATTCCATGGGGAATTCTACCAAACATTCAAAGAAGAAATAATACCTATTCTCCGAAGCTGTTTCAAAAAATAGAAACAGAAGGAAAACTTCCAGGCTCTTTCTCTGAATCCAGCATTACCTTGGTCCCCAAACCAGGAAAAGACCTCATCAAAAAGGAGAATTTCAGACCAATATCCCTCATGAATATGGATGCCAAGATTCTCAGCAAGATCCTAGCTAATAGGATCCAACAGTACATTAAAAAGTTTATCCACCATGATCAGGTGGAATTTATCCCTGGGAAGCAAGGGTGGTTAAACATTCCAAATGAATCAATGTGATAGAACAAATCAATAAGAGAAGAGAGAAGAAACACATGGTCCTCTCAATTGATGCAGAAAGAGCATTTGACAAAATACCACATCCGTTCCTGATTAAAACTCTTCAAAGTATAGGGATAGAGGGAACCTTCTTCAACTTCATAAAATCTATCTCTAAAAACCCACAGCGAATATTATTCTCAATGGAGAAAAACTGACAGCCTTCCCAAGGAAATCAGGAACAGGACATGGATGCCCACTCTCACCACTGTTGTTCAACATAGTACTAGAAGTCCTAGCAACTGCAATCAGACAACAAAAGGAAATAAAATATGCTCAAATTTGCAAAGAAGAAGTCAAATTCTCTTTGCAGATGACATGATACTTTATATGGAAAACCCAAAAGACTCCATTCCCAAACTATTAGAACTCATACAGCAATTCAGTAATGTGGCAGGATACACAATCAACCCACAGAAATCAGTTGCTTCCTTATACACTCGCAATGAAAATATAGAAAGGAAAATTAGAGAATCGATTCCATTTACTATAGCACCAAGAACCATAAGATACCTTGGAATAAACCTAACCAAAGAGGAAAAAGGTATGTACTTGAGGAACTACAGAACACTCATGAAAGAAATTGAAGAAGATGGAAAAGCATTCCATGCTCATGGATCGGAAGAATAAACATTATTAAAATGTCTATACTGCCCAGGGCAATCTATACTTTTAATGCCATCCTGATCAAAATTCCACTGACATTTTTCAAAGTTCTGGAACAAACAATCCTAAAATTTGTATGGAACCAGAGAAGACCCTGAATTGCTAAGGAAATGTTGAAAAAGGAAAACAAAGCTGGGGGCATCATGTTACCTGATTTCAAGCTTTACTACAAAGCTGTGATCACCAAGACAGCATGGTACTGGCACAAAAACAGACACATAGACCAAATGGAACAGAGTGCAGAATCCAGACATGGACCTTCAACTCTATGGTCAAATTATCTTTGACAAAGCAGGAAAAAATATCCAGTGGAAAAAAGTCTCCGCGATAAATGGTTCTGGGAAAATTGGACAGCTATGTATATAAGGGGCTTCTGAGACTAGAAATTTGGGGAACTATTGCTGTATAATGTATAATATCTGTAATTTCCCATTTCCTTCTACCCTTCAGCTCCTCATACTCTACTCTTCTTTTTTATTGGAATTGGAAAAATTTTCTGTGACTACCGTAACCTACACAGTCTTTGTTCCCTGTGTACATACTTTTTGTTTTGTTTGGAATATCCTTCCCTTCTTGAAGTTTATCAAATCATACTGGAAATATCAGCTCAAGCATTATCTCCCGTACAGAGCTCTTCAAGAAAGCCCTGACAGATAATAGGTTTCCTGTCTATCATGAATAAAGCTGGATTTATCACACTTCTTGATTTCAAACTATATTTCAAATCTATAGTAATCGATATAATATGGTACTGGTATGGTAGAATGTAATCTTAGTATTGTTGAAGAGAAGTGAGAACAAAAAAGTAAACTCCTACATAAAAAGTTAAATAATAGTTTGCTAGGGAGCCCAGAATACTCACTGGGAAAATGATAATTTCCTTAATAAATTGTGTTGGAAAAATGGCATATCCACTTGCAAAATAATTAAATTAGACACTTGTCTTACACTAGTTATGAAAATTAATTTGAAATTTATTAATGACTCTTATGTACATCCTGAATCCACAAAAATCCGAGAAGAGGACATGGGGATAAATTTCTTGACTTTTTTCTTGGCAACGATTTTTTACATATGACACTAAAATATAAGGAACAACATAAAAATAAACAACTTGTATTACATCAAACTAAAAAGATTTAGTATAAAAAGAAATAATAAACAGACTAAAAAATAAAAGTATAGAATGAATGTATTTGCAAACCATATATCTGGTAAGTACTTAATATGCATAATAGGTAAGAATTTATGTAATTCTGTTGGAAAAAATTTCTCAGAAATAATCCCATCAAATAAAGAATACAAAAATTAAATACAAATCATTTCCAGAGGTGATGGTGAAATATTCAGTAGGTATATAAAATAAAGAACATCACTCATCATTTGGGAACTGGAAGTCAAAACCCCAGTGATCACCTCATACCTTGTAGAATGGCTAGTGTCAAAAAAAGACAAGCAATAACAATTATTGGTGAGGGTGTGGAGAAAACGGAACCATCTTCCATTGTAGTTGGGGAATATAAATTGGTATTGCTGGTGTGGAAAACAATGTAGAGGTTCCTCTAAAAATAAAGTCAGCAATCCCACTACGGGTTATATATTTAAATATATAAAATCATTATCTTGAATAAATATTTGCAGTATATGCATTGTGGCATTATTCATATTAGCCAAACCATGAAATCCTTGTATGTGTCCTTGTAGAAAAGAGTAGGTAAGGAACATGTGAGATACACACACACACACACACACACACACACACACACACACTGACCTCTTGCACACATACAATGAAATAGCTTTCACTTATAAACAGAAAATCATCCTATTTTTCACAACATGTGTAGACCTTGATAGCATAATGCTGAGGGAAATAAGTCAATGAAATAATGTATAGTCCCACTTATATGTGAAATCTAACATATCCAGACTCATAGAAATAGTGAGTAGAGGAGTGTCTGCCTTGGCGTGCAGCACACTGGTGGTACTGGTGTGTGTGTGGAGAGATTGTTAAAGTATACAAACTTGAAATCATAATATGAGTACGTTCTGGGGGTCTAATATACAACAGGGTGACTATAGTTAACAATATATACTACATACTTGAAAATTGCTGAGAGACTAACTCATACATCTTCTGTCCACAAACAGACTGTATTATTCCATTCGGATGTTTTGTAGAAAAAGAAACTGGTCCAACTCAAATTAGGATGGAATTTGTCAACAATGGGCAGCTGGGGAAAATGGGAGAGGTTGATAAAAGGGTATCAAAGTTTTAAAAATATAATAAGGAATTTTTTAAGATGTAATGTATGGCATTGTGCTTATCCTTGATAACACTGTATTGTATAACTGATGTTTGCTAAGAGAGCTATTAAGCATTCTTAAGCAAATAAAAGGGAAACTGATGGGGTACATGGGTTAATCAACGTGGTGGTGGCCATCATTTTGCGACATATACATAGATCATCACATTGTACCCTTTGTATATCACAATTTCATTTGTCAGTTAAATCTCACTGAAGGTGGAAAAAATATTTAATGTAAAAAATTATATTTGTACACAGGTGGCTATCATTATTGTAATTGACAGATAATTAGACTGGGAATTAAAAGCAGTGTGTTTTAGGCCTAGTATGACAATTTCCTACTTTGTGATCCTAGGTGAAATGCCTTAATTCTCTCATCTTCTCCTTTCTCAATTACAAAATGGGATTGCAAAAAGACAATTTCTGGGAAAATACGTGAAAGTACCTAGTAACTGAAGGAAAATGACTTTTAAAATAAGTTTCACCATAGAGGGATTGTTGTATTCAATTGAAATGCTATGCAGCAGCCCAATGCATAAGAAAATTAAGGTGGTTATGATTTTGGTTAATGTGAAAGTAGGTAGGTTGAAGTTCTGCACACTCCCCCCCCCCAAAATGGACAACCTTTGAGGGTTTTTTAGAGAACATGTATAACTCAGATGGACAGGGTTTGAAAACCCCTGCAATCTACAAAAGCAACATGTGATTATTGTCACCCCGCTGTGTATTTGTCACATGCACGTGCATTTATTGCTGGGTATTACCTATTTGTAAAGGTCACTCTGCTGTTCTTTTACAAGCACAGAGCTCACCGATGTCTGAAGAGCAAAGCTTAGTGTTAATTCAAAGTCCAACCTTGAATTTGTTTTTTCTTTTTATGATTGTCAGTCCGCACCAGTGTCTGAACCAGCTTATGCCCAAGCGTATGGTCAAGTATGGGAGCATGCTTCAAATCTTCAAAAGGTACTATGATAACATGTATATATTTCACTATCTGCTAAAATCCAGCAATTGATTATCCATTTTCCCTCTGAACCTTTGATTCTTTTGCAAATATTTTCAGGATTATATTTCAATTGATACTGTTGTGGTAAATCTCATGTTGAACTTTCACTCCCTATAATGTTTTGCTACTTTTATCTTGCCAAACTGAAATGAATTTTTTCATCGTTATATTATAATGGCTGTGGCCCTTTCTCTGAATATAAATCTGTTAACTTTGGCATTGCCAAACTCTGAAGACATATGCATCTGTCTTTCCATTGACACTACTAATTTGTTTATAAACATGTAGTTTATGTTCAGTAATTTATTACCTGGGTATTGGATCTTCTTTACCAGGATTCAAATCCTGGTTTTTCTATTCACTATCTCTGTGACTTTTGGCAAATTAGTTTTGTCGTCTGTATCTCTGTTTTATCATCCGGATTGGGGTTGATTATGATAATGATGAATAATTATGGAGTTTTGCTGCATGTCATTTAAATCCTATTAAAAGAAAACAGTTGGGCGCCTGGGTGGCTCAGTGGGTTAAAGCCACTGCCTTCGGCTCAGGTCATGATCCATCTTTAAAAAAAAAAAGAAAACAATACCTACCTCTTTAGGTTGTGATTAGGATTAAATGAGATAAATCTACTGTTGTGGATAGAATAATATCTGAACAGAAGTGCTCCATAAATATTAGGGATTATTATATTTATTAATCCAAGGAATGTTTATTGTGCATTGACTATGTTGTCAGCATTATGCTATTCTTCTTTGGGAAACCATGCTTTAGAAATATAGTTCACACTCTTTTTTTTTTTTTTAAGATTTTATTTATTCATTTGACACAGAGAGAGAGATTACAAGTAGGCAGAGAGGCAGGCAGAGAGAGAGGAGAGAGGAGGAAGCAGGCTCCCTGTTGAGCAGAGAGCCTGATGCGGGCCTTGATCCCAGGATGCTGAGATCATGACCTGAGCCGAAGGCAGCGGCTTTAACACACTGAGCCACCCAGGCGCCCTATAGTTCACACTCTTACAAAATCTGTCACAATGAGGCCTACCTTTTCTCCCCATTTATGAGAGTAAGTAATCTGCTCTCCACTTTATTTATTGCCTTTACCTATGTTTATTTTTCCATGTTAGTATTAGCACCTTCTAGAATACTGCATATACTAGGCAGTTCTGAGTAAATTTTCAGTTTTATTTTAATTTAGTTTTATTTTTATTGTGTGTCTCTCTTAACCAGAGTGTAAGCTCGACTTTGTATGGATTTTGGGGTTTTTTTTCTGTATTATGTATCACCAGCATCTAGAATAGTGCCTAGATCTTATGAGGTAATCAATACATGTTAGATGAATGAATGCATTTGTAGAAGTTCCTCGAAATAAGCTAAAGTTAAATGGTTATCGTATTTGGTATGCACGCAACAAATAGCGTTTTGTTTTCTCTTAAAGTCATACTCTTTAATATCTCTGTGAATAAGTGTCAATCCACACCTACCGATTGATAATAACGTGTTGACAAGTGTCATTATCATGGGGGTATGTGGTATGTTGAGACTTCCAGAGGAAGATAAAAACCTTTGACTTTCACATCTTTTTTACTCTATTTATTCTATGATTATTTCTTTCCTGTTAATGCTTTAGTTTCCCTCTATTTCTTTTGGACCTGGTTTAATCCTGGGGGCACTGGTCTTTGGAGGTAGTCCTGTTTTGTGCCCCCTGCTGACAGAGCGGTTAGCTGAAAATAGAAGCAGAGAAATTGAAAATCTGCTTTTCATCCCCTCATTTTCTTTTTAGAGCCTGCCTTGCCCCTTTGTTAGTGTTTGGGACAAGGAAGTGAACCCACAAATTCATTTACATTTCTAATTTCTGTCTATGAATAACAAGGATATTAAAAGCTTCTGGCAAATAATAGGACATAAATTTGGCCCTGGGTTATTCTTGGTGAAAGAACCTCCTGTCCTCAATGGAGTGCTCTAAAATAATATTCTTCCTCTTGATATAATGTAGGAGGATTTTTGTCGTTTCTGGAGGGTCTCTGTGGTTTTGTGCCAAATGAAATCCTCAGGGCTGTCAAAATGCCAAGCTGGGCCCTAAAAATACCTCCCTTTCAGTGGAGTGCTTAGTCTCACTGTTGGAAGGGATAACTGAGATTATTGACTTCACCTCTGGAGATGTTTTCTAAGTATTTTTAGGTCTCGTTTTGTTTGTCCTTTGTCTTGAACCTTTAAAATGTTATGGAAATGCAAAAAAAAGGCAGGCCCAAAGCATGAGTGGTAATTTACTCAGATATACCCCATGTGTTAGGTCATTGGCATATTAAGGTAGGTTAGCATCATCTCAGATTACCTCCAATCTTCATTGTGTGCTGCCCAATCTAATGGACAGCAGGGACCAGTTTGAGAAGTACCTCTTGGAATAATGGTGGAGCATATATTTCGGTATAATTCTCATTGTGTGGTAAAGCAGTATCATTGATCATCTTATGTGGTAGGCAAGAGATCTAGAGGACTTAGACTTGGACATAATGTCCATATCTCCTGTTGTGCCACTTCAGGATATTGTGCTGCTAAAACTGTTGACGGTTGGGTTTCTGCTGCGTCCCTGTTTATTTAGATACATAAATTAAAGATGTTCTTGCTTTGAAATCATTGCAAATTTCATTGCTTGCTCTGCTAATGAATTACCTCAGGAATTTCACATTCTTCTTATTTGAGTCAAGCACTTAGCCTCTGTGGAAAAAGCCCTCATAATGTTTCTGCTGATTTCCCCAGGAAGAATGTAATGTTTTGTTTATTTATCAAATTTAAGTTTGGAGTCTGTGTTTTTTCAGGCAACTCTTCCAGGTATCAATTATGTTAATATTTTGGATGTGGAATTTGTATTTTACAAATTGAACTTTTCTAATCTTGTTCAGAATGATGGTACAGAGTGGAAAAGGTTTCTATGTTGTGAGCATTTAGAGAATTTGGGGGAAAAAGCAAGAAGAATGAATAAATAATGTTATATAAAAAATATAAAATTATTATATATAATGTAATCTCTGATGAGTTCATATTTATTTTGTGATTGTCAGTCAGTATGAGATATTTTTCCTAGTATGGTGACTATTCTATAAGATGTCATACTGCTTCTTTTGTCCTCTTTACTACGGTGTTAGGAGATCTGTGAAATGAGGCCAGTTTCGTTGTCCTTGGATAGACTTGCAGTGAAGTATATAATGAAATTGTAACCAGTGATGGGACTGAGAAGGATTATAGAAACAATAAACAAATAAGAAGAAGTTCTTAGTATAGTAGTTGATACATGAAGTAAGTGAGTGGTTGTTGAATACACAAATGAGGTAATATGGTTAAATCAAGCAGTTACTAAGTTCCTTATAGTAATTGGCACCATGAAGATGGTATGTTATTTAACAGAAGGGAACACATTGATGTTTTTTTTTTTTTTTTCTTTTACTGTGGATGGAGAAAGAAACTCATTATGGGCCTTATCTACAAATACAAACCAAAGAAGGAGTAATGCAAATTGAACCATCTGGCTAATTCAAGGCCTTCAAAAGTTATTCTGAATATTTGGGGACCATTCTGAGATGACATGTGCACATCTATACGACTTGGGCGTCAGTAGCTCAATGTTATGGAAGATTTTTTAAATATCATTTGCTGAATCTCTCTTCTTAGGTGTGATATAGAAAAATGACAGGGTTGTCACCATTCCTGGGAGGATTATTCCATACCTTTTTTCCTCAGTCCCAAGCAGTTGCTACTGAATTGAATACATACAGGCAGACAGCAAACTGACTCTGCCACCCAGGTGCCCTGCCTCCTCCTAAACAATTTAATGATTTGGGTCTCCTGGGTGGGTCAGTTGGTTAATAGAGGTCCTGGGATGGAGCTTGGCCTCAGGCTCCTTGCTCATTGAGGAGTCTGCTAGTCCCTCTCCCTCCCCCATGTTCTTTCTCTCTCTCTCACTCTCTGTCTCAAATAAATTCTTAAAACAATTTAATGAATTTATATAATTTTCATTCCAATCACCTCCTCCCATTGCCCATGTAACAACTACCTGATATTTTAGCTTCTCTTTATTTTTAACTCTATTTGGTCATTAATATGTGTGGTACGCCACCATCTTTGTTTATTATTGCCTTTTGTAGTGTACTCCTTTCTGCATCATCTTTGCTTTCTTACTGAATTGTATTCTTTTGTAATTTTTCCAGGAAGGGTCCACAAGTAGCACTATTAGGACTTCAAATAAATTGTTCAATTTTGGACAATCCATAACCAGTATCTTTTCAACTATTGCTTCTTTTACATTCTAATAATTCTCCCTATATTCATTTCTATGTGTTCGTTGTATTTTGGATACTTTTCTTGCATCAAACTTTCAGATTACAAATTATTTCTCAATCTCTATCTCATTTGTTCTTTAACCTGTTAATGATATTTTCATTTGCAGTGGCTTTTTTTTATTTATAGAATTCTCCTTGGTCATTTTTCAAACTGATTGGTTTATCGCTAATATCCTGGTTTCCATTCTTTATTTCTTTAATTACTTTAAAAATAGTTTCTGGTGTACCTCAGAATGTTCCATTTGAAATTCTTGGAGGTACTGATCTTTTTTGTGTGTGTGTGCTTTAACTGATATGTCTTTCCTAATATTTTTTTCCTGTGGTTTTTCATTGTCTTATTTGGAGCTGATCTGTCATTTTTTTGGCTTGGGGTGGGATACATTGAGGTTCCCTGTGTCGTTAGTTGTAGCAGTGTTATATCAGAGAAGTTTTACATTTGTTTCTGCCTAGAACCCTAGCAGTTTCTCTATTTGTTACATTTAAACATTTTTTTTTCAATTTTTTAAGTACATTCCATGCTCAGCAGGGAGCCCAGTGTGGGACTTGAGGTCAATGACAGTGAGATTAAGACCTGATCTGAGATCAAGTCTCAGATGTTTAACTGACTGAGCCACATAGGTGCCCTAGTTTCTCCCTTTTTTTTTTTGTTTTTTTTTTTGTTTTTTTAAAGATTTTTTATTTATTCATTTGACACAGAGAGAGAGATTACAAGTAGGCAGAGAGGCAGACAGAGAGAGAGGAGAGAGCAGGAGCAGGGAGGAGAGGGAGAAGCAGAATCCCCGCTGAGCAGAGAGCCCGATGCGGGCCTCGATCCCAGGACCCTGGGATCATGACCTGAGCCGAAGGCAGCGGCTTTAACCCACTGAGCCACCCAGGCGCCCTAGTTTCTCCCTTTTTAAACCCAATTCATGTCAGGGCACCTGGCTGGCTTAGTGGGTGGAGCATGCAGCTTTTGAGCTTGGGGTCATGAGTTGAAGCCCGATGTTGGGTGTAGAGATTACTTGAAAATTAAAAGAAAAAATTTACACTCAATTTTTGTTAATTTCATACTCCTTGTTACCCCTATTATTTGTGTGTTTAAAATTTAGGTTTGACACTTGTGTAGTACTTACATGGGGACTTTGATTCTTTAATGTAATAGTTTGTCCCCACCCTGAATCCAAATCAGTCAAAATTTCAGTTTGCCTCTCCATAGGAAATGACTGGAGATTTTCTAGTTTAACTTTACTCAGAGCATAGTGACACAATGTTTTCATCTTTATGCCACAGTCCTTTGGTGATGTTTTGTCCCTCACCCAGTATGAATTAGAACCCTACATCCTGGGACCTTTTTTTTTTTTTTTAATCCTGGGAACTTTTAAGTCTCTGCTAACTTCCTGGGCTGTCAAAGCTTCTGTTTAGGATTTAATTGCTGCTGTTCTCAGTTCTACCTATTTTCTTTGTCTAAGAATTATCCTTTCTTTTTTATACTCAGGTGCTTATTTTTCAGTATAAGTATTGTACTCCCCTGTTACAAGTATCTTCCGTTCGGTAGGGTTTCCAGATTAGCTCAATGTTTCATGTTGGTGCAACCCTCTCTGTATACTTTCTTATTTTATTGCAATTAATGTTTTTCAGGGCTAGCTCCAGCTGTTTGGGTGCCTAGGTTGGTGGTGTGATTGTTAATGTGGGATTTTTTAAATCTCTTTTCAGTTTCCTTTCTCTAGTAGATCCATTTCTCATATTTTTTCATTCTATTTTTGACATGAGGTAGTATATATTTCTCAACTTTATCTTAAGTTAGTACTGTTAGTCTCTGTTTCTTTTTGTTTATGATTGTGGGTATTGGCTAGGAGCTTATACAATTCTGTATTCCTTGATTTATTCTGTCCTAAGGCTTTTGATATGTAAAATTGGGGAGGATACCATCTGTATATCTTTCATAGTCCTTTATCCCTTTAACACTTGGTAAACAGTAGTTGTGCAGTACTATTTCACTTTATGGAATTGGGTTTTAATTTCATAAGAGTGAAGTTCATCTTGCCATTTGATTATTCTGATCGGTCTTATTGAAGTTGATGGAGTAGTTGCAAATCAAACTTCCTTTGAGAAATAGAAATGACCTCATTTAATTTAGATAGTTTTTTTATGTTAATGTGTATTATTTATAAAGGATTCACTTTCAGGATTTCAATTTACAGCATGAATAGTTCGATTTCCAGGTATAGTATGATTTGGGACACAGTTTAATTACAGTTTACAAGTGTCATGGAACCAGTGAAGCATGTGGGTAATGAAATCCGACATACATTTGTAGAAATATATCATTTCCCCCTTGAAAGTCACTAAAAAATTTGTCTACTAAATAACAAGTAAAGGTATCATTTGTGTACTTAAGAATTCTAAATCATAGTAATTGACAGTTTTGTGCTTTTTTTATTGACTTTGGTGGTATCCAGTTATCTTAAGAGGAAAAAAAATTATCCAGATGTCAAATTTTCTGTAAAAGTACATCTATCTGTACCTTAATGTAATGATTTTTAATATCTTACTCACAAATCATTAAAGAGAATTGTATTAACTTGGGTTCAATGCTCTGAATCATACACTGTGCTGTTCTTTGTTTAGGCTTAAGATTGCATTTATGATTTCAGTTGGCAGTTGTTATAGGAAGGAAATTGCCAAAAATATATCTCATGAATATTAATTCCATGTGCACAAAAGTCAAAGGACTTCAACTTTTTACTTCCCTTTAATGCTGCCTTTTAAATGCTCCCCACGCATACTTTGTGCTCATTCATGTTTCCTGGCATGAACAATTTTCTCTCAAATTTTCCTTAGTTAGACATCTACTTACATCAGTTCCTGGTTTTTAGTAAAGTCCAGCAATGCATCAATCAGTGAGAATCACAAAATCATTCCCTACGCACAAAAGCTGGTTGATGATTGCATTTACCTCCATTAGGAGTCTTAGCAGACGTGAGGGTTTTTATTTAGCATTAAGTCTACTCGCCTGCATAGAACATTGCAATTATTAAATCCTCGGAATGGTATATGGAATGAGAGATCAATAATATGTATTTGGGGAGCTTATACACTACATGCAGAAGGTCACCACACAAACATTTTACATGAAGACGATAGTTTGATAAACTGGAGTTTACAGATTGTTACTACATTTTAAGTTACTAATGAACTCAGCATGTTGTGAAAATCCTGATTGTGAAGGAACCTCTCTTCTCTGTGTACCACATCAAGGCGACAAGGTGAGAGGTTTTCCTCAAAAATCGCACTGAGTATACTTGAACTTTTAGATCCCATGTTAAGGAAGCTAGTTTAACTCTATACTCTGGTGTTACTTCACCAAGGATGAAAATAACTAATTGGTTCTCACAGAGGGGGAGTAAAAGTATAGGAAAGTAGGATGTATAAAATCAAACAGCTTTTCCAATGGTCTTCCGATGTTCCCGAGGAGGTCTAGCTCAGATGTGAGCAGTAACCCTTGTGGTGGGGATGTTTTCCTATGGCAGGTCTCAGCAACAGTCTCATGAAATCCTCAAAGCCATGGCATGATTGACCTGTCGATTTCAGGTTGTCCACACCCTGCATCACTTCACCAACCTCAACGGATTCTGTTTGGGGGTGCAAGTGCATCTCTTGTTTGTTTTTCTCATTTAGGACAAGTACTCACAAAGTGATTTTCAAGTCCTCTTAGATGTTCAAATGTCATTTTTAACATGGAATCTTCAAATTATCAGATAATATCAATATATGCATTCATCAATATATATATATAAGATAATATCAATATAAATAGATGCCACAGCATGACCTCTGGGTCAGTCGGGACCACAACAGCTAAGCAATGGAAAATTCATATTATAGTAATTTGAGCAGCACTTATTGACAAAGGGGTGGTTTACCACTGCGAGGTCAGAGCATATGGGAACCTTAAGAGATCATGCGAGAACCAGTGGAAGTTGACATGGTTATCATCCCTAATCCTGAGAGTTCTCATAAAGTTGGCTGCATTAAGAACAATGATTTTCCTTTGAGAGATACAGCCAGCATACAGTAAGAGCTCATAATAGGGGAAACAGGGTAACAAATAACCCGACTTTACTCTCTTCTTTTTCTCTGTTCTTCTACACTTCATACCCATTGGTGAAAGCCAGATAGAATTGTTTCTGAATTTGGGCCTGCAAATATATTTATTGAAAGTATATGGTGTGTATAAGATCTATTATATATATTATTTAATTTTTATAATAACTAAATGTGGGAATATTTTCTTAGACCCCTTTTACTGATGAGATGTTGAAATAGAATGAGTTTATCCTGGAGCACACAGATCATAAACTCAAGTCTGGACTTATAAATATTATTCTTTCTTTCTTGGCTACAAAACCCATTATCATTAGCTTGCATTTACTGAGAAGTTATTGAATCTAATTCTTTTCACTTTCTTAAGAAATAGCTACTATTATTATCCCCTTTTGACAAATAGGGAAACTGAGGGGAAGAGAAGTTCAATAACTTACCCATGATTATGTAGCTGATAAACATGAGTAGGATTTGGACAGGAAAGTCTGGTTCTTTTTTTTTTTCTTTAAGATTTTATTTTATTTACTTGACAGAGAGAGAGACAGCTGGAGAGGGAACACAAGCAGGGGGCGTGGGAGAGGGAGGAGCAGACTTCTTGCTGAGCACGGAGCCTGACATGGGGCTCCATTGCAGGACCTTGGGATCATGACCAGAGCTGAAGGCTGATGCCCCAAGAAAGTTTGGTTCTTGAGCTAATGTTAGAACGTGGTACTATACCACGTGCTAACGTCTCATTTGTTTCAGAAAATAATTAATTTGATTTGATCATATCCTCTATATTACAAAACAGTAATCATAATAGATTTTATGATCCTTTTTCTTCTAATTCAATAACTGACCTAATGTATAAATGAAAACTGTGCTTATGAATACATTGCCCCATGTCTTCATTCCTTTTGCAAAGAATGAAGCAATTCTGTCCTTCACCTTAATCTTAGCCTTTGGGCTGCCTGGGTGGCTCAGTTGGTTAAGCATCTGCCTTTCATTCAGGTCATGAGGCCAGGGTCCTGAGATCCAGTCCCATGTAGGGTTCCTTACTTGGCAGGGGGCCTGCCTCTCCCTCTGCCTGCCACTCTCCCTGCTTGTGTTGTCTCTTTCTCTGTGTCGTAAACAAACAAACAAAGAAACAAAGAAACAAACAAACAATAATCTTAGAGTTTGTTCTTGTCTGGACCAGCATTTTACTTGTCGGATTTGTGTTCTTTAAATAGTGTGGCAAGATGGCCTTATGCATGTGCTGGATGTGAAAAATATCTCACATAAACAATTTCAAAGTCTGATGCAAAATGTACCTGTTCTTTTATCCAGAAATAAACCATAAACCACCACCATCACTACCACAACAAAATTTTTGGTGGGGACTTTTAAGCCTGTCTTAACAAAATTAAATGAGTCCTAAATAATATTAAATCATACATTCATAAATTTCCTTCTATTGTATAGTTCGTAATATTTTATTTTATTGTTATTTAATTTTTCAGAAGATTTTTATTTATTTAATATTTGACAGAGAAGATACAGCGAAGGAGGGAACATGAAAAGAGGGTGTGGGAGAGGGAGAAGCAGGCTTCCTGCCAAGCATGGAGCCCAATGTGGGGCTCGATCCCAAGACCCTGGGGTCATGACCTGAGCTAAAGGCAGATGCTTAACTAGAGAGCCACCCAGGGGCCCCTAGTTTGTAATATTTTAAATTCCTAAATAACCCATAGTAATTTTATGAAATACAAATAAATGGCAATAAAAGCATAAAAAGCGATCCATAATATTACAACCTCGTGATTAAAAATATTTATATTTTAATGTAACTTCTTCAGTATTATCTCATGTAAGTGTGTTTATGAATTTATTTGGATGAACCTTTAAAACATAATTTTAAAATATATTTTTTTAAAAAGATTTTTATTTATTTATTTGAAGGTTAAGAAGGGAGAGATACAAACAGACTCCATGCTGAGTGCAGAGCCAGCTACGGGCCTTGATCGTAGAACCCTGAGATCATAACCTGAGTCCAGGTCAAGAGTTGGCCGACCACTCAACTGATTGAGCCACCCAGGCGCCTATATAATTTTAAAATTTCTTAATAAACAAGTATTGTATACGAAATGTGGAAGAAAAATAATGTATTTAAACAAAAGGAGTCCAAGTAGAAGTTAAGGTTGCATGAGGTGGTGTTAATGTCCTGATGATTTTCATTCCAGATTAGTTTCTATGCAAGCACCTGTGCAGGATATACCTGCCTACATTCTACAAAAGTGGCATCATCTCTGCCTGTTGTTTTTGGCCTACTGTACAACAACATAATACTTCCTTATTTGGAGGTACTATCTTAGTTTCTGATTTTTGATGTTTAGATAATTTCTTATATTTTATATCTAGTTTTAATGAAAATATTTATAATTAAACATTTGATTTTCTGTGGTGAGTTCCTTAGGATGTATCTCAGATGTAAAATTTATGGGTCAACCTGTCAACTTGAATGGATTTTTTTTTTTTAGACTTTATTTATTTATTTGACAGAGAGAGACACTGCAAGAGAGGGAACACAAAAAGGGGGGAGTAGGAGAGTGAGAAGCAGACTCCCTGCAGAGCAGGGAACCTGATGTGGGGCTCAATCCCAGGACTCTGGGATCTTGACCTGAGCTGAAGGCAGACGCCCAACCACTGAGCCACTCAGGCACCCCAAATGGATATATATATATATTTTAAGATGTTATTTATTTATTTGAGAGACCACAGGAACACGTGGGAGGGGCAAGGCAGAGGCAGATGCAGACTCCCCACTGAGCAGGGAACCTGATGCAGGGTTCCATCCCAAGACCCTGAGATCAGGACTTGAGCTGAAGTTAGATGCTTAATTGACTGAATTACCCAGGCGCTCCTTGAATGGATATTTTTAAGCTGTTGATTAATTTTTTTCAAATTATCATTCTGGTATAGCTAGTAAATTACATTCTCACTGGTAGTGTATGAGCTCCAGTTTTTCTGTGTATTGATTTAAATTGAATATTACTTTTCAAAAAATGGGGTGATGACTAATTTAAGGTAATAATATTTCATTATTTTTTGCTCCTATTTCATTATTAATATGTTGGGGGGGGACATGTGTGTGTGTACATGCATGTGTGTATGTGAAATGCTTTTTTATGCCAGTGCAGATGGAGGGCCTTGTGAATGTAACATTTACTTTGTAGGATGTCTATGTGTAGAATGCACTCGCAGGAGGGGGTGGAAAGAGTTGTAAATGGATCTGAGTGGGCAATGGGAATGTACTTCGTGTAATACTAAAAAGTATTCATCATAATATTAAATAGTTGCACAGAAAGTGATACAGTCTAAATATTGGTATTTAGAAAACAGTTATATCCCTCTTTTATAAGTTTCCAATTGAATCTAAGTATAGTGATTTGATTCCTACCATCATCTATTCAAAGAGTATATGAATAAGTTCAAAATACAGTAACACTTGGAAGTTTTGTAGAGGAAATCATCTAACCCATTCTTCAAACTTCTTATGGGTGGTCTAAGTATTAAAGTGATATGAGATAGATTAACAGGAGAAAATGAAAGAAAAGTTTAATAATATATTTACTTCCTAGATATCAAGGAGAGACCAAGGAAAAAAGTAATAACTGTCCTCAATTGCCAAAGAAATTTCATTAAATATCATTTTCAGCTCAAGGGAAAGGATTTTGTGGATGGGTAGCCACTTATGTCATTTTAACAAGAAAAGCACAATAAAAAAGGGTAAGGTTGTTATGCAGATTTACGTTTTGCCTTATCCCTGGTGTTAGTTTCCAGAAATGGACTCCTCCATCCCCTTGCAATGACAGTGAGTTAGGCACTCTTACTAGTGGAGATTTCCATCATGAATGTAAGTAGCTCTTACAAAGATAACTTAGTCTTGTGCCTGTAGTTTTTAAAAATAAACAGCTTAAAATAATCAGTATGCCAGAGAGACCTATCTTAGGGTACCTCTCGTTGTTCCCTATGGAATATTTGCCTCATTCCGTTTTCTCTTTTAACTTAGCTTTTTCATTTTATTACTTCCTACAGTAATTTATCTTAATCTATATGACTTAGTGCTTTAAAAAATATGTTGGTCATCTCTTAAATTTCTTTGGTAAAATACATAAAAATAATTCAGTTTTTTCTCTGTTTATAATGTGCATGGTTTTGAATTTTTTCTATTGGAATGAGCTCTCTTTACAAATTATAGTACACAACTGACCAAAACAACCGAAGTTTATCAATGTTTTAACTGCTAATTAAAAGAAATCAAATGCATTCGAAATGCATCTCCTATCAAAATGATAGGAAATGTTTTTATGATTTTTTTTTCATGGATTTGTAGGTGAAATGTGTTTTCCACAGAAGTGAAACAGGTTTTACCATTTTTAAAAATGATGTGTAAGTGCCATACAACATTGTTTTAGCTTGAAGCATACAATATAGTGATTTGAGAATTTTGTACATTAAGCAGCACTCACCATAAGTGTAGTTAACATCTTTCACTACACAATATTATTGACCTAATTTCCTATGCTTTTCTTTTCACAGACATGACTTACCATGTTTCAAAATTTTTTCTCTGATTTTTAGAATGTGCAAACATAGAGAAACTTGTTTTCATACAATTAGATGTAATTGGACAGAATTTTGTTATAGTGATGTCTCTTAATGCTTTGCACTTGTTTTGAGTTACATGCCAAAAATTACACACTAATTTTTCAATGAAAATTATTTTTAATGGTTTGTCATCTGGCAATTCAATTAGATTTCCTTTTCCTTCAATTTTATTATAAGCAGAGTTAGAAATTACCTAAATTACACAAGGTTATTACTCAACTATTAGTCATTCATTTTATCAACGTCATTAACATAATGTGAAATTGTCTTTGGCACACCAAAGGTTTTTCCATCTTGTTTCAATGTACTATAGTAAAGTTACTGATGCTTAAAAAGGTTTGCTGCTTTTTTTAAAATTTTTTTTGTG
Organism: Ailurus styani; assembly: GCA_002007465.1. NCBI lineage: Eukaryota > Metazoa > Chordata > Mammalia > Carnivora > Ailuridae > Ailurus > Ailurus styani. The sequence goes on along the minus strand of LNAC01000379.1, from coordinate 656,851 downwards.
AGATGAACAAATAAGGGTGTTAATGGAGAATGGAGAACTGGGAAAAGATAATCTGCAGATTGCAAATGTGCTCAGGCAAATAACTATGAGGCTAGAATTTATATAGAAGCTGAAAACCTGAAATTATCTTAAATATCTCTACTTTTGTACAAACCCTTTCAAAAGTTTTTCATATACCCCTAAGGGTATATGTACCATGGTTTAAGTTCTTTAATTTAACATGCGAAACATCAGGGCACCTGCTTGGCTCAGTTGGTTAAGCATCTGCCTTGGGCTCAGGTCATGATCCCAGGGTGCTGGGATCGAGCCCCACATCGGGCTCTCTGCTCAGTGGGGAGTCTGCTTCTCCCTCTGCCTATCCCCGTTTGTGCGCTCATGCTCCCTCTCTGTCAAATAAATAAAATCTTTAAAAACATAAAATGTAAAACACTATTGCTTTATCTAGGTATCTTCTTGCCCTCAATAAAATCATAAAGTCCATGATGGCACAGAATGTATGTTTATATCTTTCCATTTGGCATTAATGTGCGCGCACACACACTAGGAGACCGAGAAGGTTCCTGAGGTTTTTCTTTATATAAATTGAGACCTGAGCTGTGGATACACATGGCGAAGGAGAAAGTGAAGTCAGTTCTAGGAGACAGATCGGTTGCAGAGCATGAGGCCAACAAAAGCAGAACAGTAGAGTATAACCAACCAAGGGCATTTTCTGGACCAAAATCATGGTCAGCCATCTCCTAATATCACAGTTAAATCAATAGTAATTTTAGGTATCTTTTATTTTTTTGAGTGGACTCGAAGGCTTGGAGCCAACATTCTGCGTATCTGCAATCCACTTTCAGGAGCTGTGTTTCACCTTTCCTGTAAATCTTTTTTCCTTTTTTTTCTTTGAGTCTTCTGAACAGCTGGAGCTTTTACACACCTGTATCATACAATTTTGAAATTAATTATATACTTTATTGCATTGTTTAATGTTATGTACAATGTTTGTCTAGTGTCTCCAAATGGGTTGAAGGCAGGGACTACATTTAATTGTATATGATAAATAAGTTGTAAATATTGGAAATTTCAACAGAATTTCTACTAAAAGGATAACATGACTATGAAGTATTAGAAAAAGTTTTATATTTGCAAATACTGGTCCTAATTCATAGATAATATGATTGAAAATTAGCTAGATTAACAACTCTCTGCACTTTTTAATTTTGTATTGCCTTTACATTTCTTTAGAAATTATTTAATTTGTTTCTAATTAAATGGGGTGTACTGTATTGTTTATAAGAGGGATTAACACTAACCTCAATGACACAGTCACTTAGGAACTATATAATTATCTAACCCAGACCTAAGTTTGCTGCAGATTTTGGTTATCATAGCTGATGGTCCATTAGGTTGTTGGTAGTATTTAAATTTCAATGTTCTAAAGACGTTAGTTCTTTTTTTTTATGTATAAAACTTCAATTTTGCTGTATGAGCTAATAACGTTGAAACCATTTTGTTCTTCAGTTTCTCTCAAATACAATTATTTCTATTTATTACCAAGACAACATTTCCCCACATTCGTTCTTACTTACGCGTGAGGGATTTCGTTGTGTTACAGCATTGCAGGGAAATGTTTGAACTTTGAATTCATTCAAGATTTTTTCCAGAAGTTCAAGCTTTTGTGTAAGTATTTTGTGATAAGTATTTTTCGCTTCTGTTAGTTCACTGTTTCACAATATCTTGGGTTTCAATTTTATTATTTGATTTTTCTTAGGTGCCTGGGTGTTTCAGTTGGTTAAGTGGCCGGCTTTTGATTTTGGCTCAGGTAATGATCTCAGGGTCCTGGGTTTGAGCCATCATTTGGACTCTGTTCAGGATGGACCTTTCTTGGGATCATCTTCCTTTCTCTCTGCCCTGCCCCCCCCCAACTTGCATCATTCACTCTCTCTTTCTCTCTCTCAAAAATGAATAAATATTTTTTTAAAAATCCTGTTAGTTGATCTTTCTTTAACTTGGATTTTATGGTTTATGTAATTTCTATTTTCTGGAGACTAATCAAAGACAAATTCAAGATTAAGTCAGTGTCTTTGAAGAGGTGTGAGAGTGGGAATTGATTTACTTTTGATTCTGATGTGGGAAATTATTGCTCCGATTTATAAACTTCCTAGATAATCTGTCTCTCATAGTTCTAGCATCATCTGGCATATTGCAGTCATTGGACAAAGGTTTTTGACTGATGGAATTAAAAGTGCAGTCACGGTATCTTACTAGAATCCATCATGGAATATCCTATGAATTGATAATAAGGAATAGGCAGCTATTAATGATACTTTAGAACTAGGTTTTAAATTACAAAGTGCCTATGCTAATGTATTGAATAAACCGAGGTTAAAAACATGATTTCTTTTTTTAGTGAAATTAGATCTATATCTATATGTATACATATAAGTATGTTTGCGTTTATATAGTTCAAATGATCAGGTTACAGCTTTAGATGTGTTAAAGCAGTGCCCTTCTTCTGTGACTAAAACCAGGTAAAAAACTAACATGAAGGGACCTTTGGGTAGTTCAGTCGGTTAAGCGTCTGCCTTTGGATCAGATCATGATCCTAAGGTCCTGGGATTGATCCCCTCATTGGGCTCCAAGCTCTTCGGGGAGCCTGCTTCTCCCTCTGCCTGCTGCTCTCCCTGCTTGTGTTCTCTCTCTCTCACTCTGACAAATATATAAATAAAATCATTTAAAAAAACAAACAAACAAACAAAAAAAACCTAACTCTAAATTTGGGTGTTCCCTGGATTCAGTTAGCTAATGTTCTGTTTTTGTATTTGAAGAAAACTTATTCTTAGATAAATTTCCTGTATTTAAAAGAAATGTATCTTTCATTAAATTACTGAGAATTCCATGGTCATATAGTTCCCATGGTAATTTCTGACACTTTTCCTTGCGACATAAGTTTCACAGTAAGGTAAGCACAGCACTTACTTATGTTCAAACACACACACAAACACACATACACACATGCTTTTTTGTATGTGTTGCAGACTGTTAAAAAGTTTTCATGTTATGAATAGTAAGTTTTCTTTGTTGCAGTGGTAATAACTCAGATTCGAATATCAAGCTTCCTTTCTAGAAGTCCATACAATTTTCTGCTAATCATTAGCTTACCTTGCATGTTCTTTCTCAGTTACAATCCTTCTGTCTTCTTGCTTACTCCCTGAGTCTCTTGACTTGTCCATAATCATGTTTTATCAAGCTTCTTTATTTTATCTTAACACTGACCTACATCTAAGAAAAATACAAATCACCCCATTCTCCTTACCCTATTACACAGAAGAATACGTAGTTTTATTTCCTATTGGCACATGGATATCTTTATATATTCAAAGGCTCATTAATGTGCTCTGCTAAAATGAGGGTCATTTACTAAAAGTTCACCTGCCTTAGAACTGGTGAGGTTTTGACATTGCCTTCCCTTATTCTTTCCCTACCAATCCCCACAAGTTCAGGAATGTCACAGAATCTGAAAGGTAGAAATGAGACTGGAGAAGTGGCTCAAATACATTTCAGTTGAAAACAATATTTAGTAGAATAAATACAGAAAGCTAATTTCATTCATTTAATTTTAATGTTTCTTCTTCTTAATAAACAGCTTTAACTTTGCTTTCCAGATACTTTGCTCTCATATTTTTCATGTATAATTACTACTGGTGTTATTATTAATACCATGCAGCAATAAAAAAAGAAAAAACAGTGATAAAATGTCATTATCTACTTAACCTGTCCTTAAGAGCCATATGGTTTGGGTGTGCTTTCTCATTTATGAATGTATGTTTTGCAACCAACTTGAAGTAGTAAGATAGGATGCCATTTTCAAATCTATTATCAATTAAGCTATCATTTGTTAGGATCGTGACCTTGTATATAGTACCAGTTATGGTAGCATGCCTGCTTTATTTTGTTTAATATTAAGAAATTAATTCAAATTGGAGGTGATTCCCCCAGGCTGACTTTTTGCAGTTTCATTCTTTCTACTTAGTACTAAAAAATTTTGAATTAATGTTTATCGTTTTTCATAACTCTAAATAAATGCAACCATGGTTTAGCTTCCATTTATGACCAACTGGTATTGGCACTTTCTCGTTCTCAGTACATTGACAATATTTAATCTCATATCCTCTACTTTATTGTTAAAAGGAAAATTGATAGAATAGGCATGTGTATTCAATTGTTACTAGTATCTCTCTCTCTTTTTTTTTATTTTAAAGATTTTATTTATTTATTTCACAGCGGGAGAGAGATCACAAGGAGGCAGAGAGGCAGGCAGAGAGAGAGGGGGAAGCAGGCTCCCCGCTGAGCAGAGAGCCCTATGCGGGCCTCGATCCCAGGACCCTGAGATCATGACCTGAGCCGAAGGCAGAGGCTTTAACCCACTGAGCCACCCAGGCGCCCACTAGTATCTCTTAAGACTCAAACCACCTCTTACATTAATTCCTAGTACTTTGCTACCTTGAGACTTATTTTCTTGATTCATCTTCTTTTTCTCCTATTTGTATTTTTCTGTATTCCTTATTGACATTTTGCTTTCCAGCTTCTGGTTGGTAGTTGTATGTTCAGCTCTGCATTTTGATTTTTGAAAAAAGCTCTCCTGTGCTCATAACTTTGAATATCATTTCTATGTGAATGGTTTCCAAATTCATTATAATGGCTCTCTCTACTCTGCCTTCCATTTCTTATTTACAAATGCTCTTTTTCTGTTTATCATACCTCCAGTCTCAATGTGAATCTTCTCGAGATGAATTAGATTATTTTTTTATGATACTCATCTAGTCCATGATTAAGTTCTGTCCACTAATTCTTTATTCCCTGCTACCTTTCCATTTGAGGACCAGCCACCTATCTTGATTGTTATGAAAAACTTGTATTTGGTTTCTCAGGGTACTGTCCCTCCACCCATGTAGCAAAACTCCTATTCTCTTTACATACCATTATGCCTATAAATCCAGGCTTTTTTATGAATCATTCCTGAAAAGTAAATAAGGGCCGCAAGGTAAATCGGGATGCTTAGTTAGGGCTTTCTGTGTATTAGCTGGCTAGGTTTTTTCCGTATGTGAATAAATGAGGATTAATGATGGTGTAGTTTTCTATTTTACCTTTATTTTTTAGTAAAGTTTGTTCTTAAGGTATTAAGCATACTTATTATATTTTTTTAAAGATTTATTTATTTGAGAGTGAGACAGAGATAGAGAAGTGGGGAGGGACAGAGAATCCCAAGCAGACTCCATGCCGAGTGCGGAACCTGATGCGGGGCTCCATTCTCAACCCTGAGATCATGACCGGATCTGAAACCTAGAGATCGACGCTTAACCAACTGAGCCAACCAGGGACAATGCTACTTATTATGTACATGTATTTTAAAGATTTTATTTATTTGAGAGAGAGAGGGAGACAGAGCACAAGTAGGGGGAGAGGCAGGCCGAACAAGAAGCAGGAACAGGGATCCTGATGTGGGGATCATGAACCGTGCCAAAGGCAGAGGCTTAACCGATTGAGACACCAGGCGTCCCTACTTACTATATTTTTAAATAAATAAATATTTAGAAAGACGTTATCTTTCTCAATAAGCTTTCACCAGTTTTCTCTTCTTGTCACCATTAAATCCAACTTTGGCTTATTTCTCTAGTTTAAGTAGAAAACAGTTTCACAAATAATTTCAGAAAGTTTGACTGGGTCGGAAATGTTTCATAGCTATATATGTACAGTCATTTCTTATTCTTGCTCTTAAAAGCTTCATGCTGTTTGATTGGGTGAATTTTGAAAAGTCCATAGCTTCCTCATGCAACTTTTCAGGGAAATGATGTATTTAATCAAGGCAATTTACACTAATAACTGTAATAACCAAATTTCAGTGTTTGAACACAATACAAGTCTTTATTTTATTCATGAGGTGTCAAAAGTAGAAATTTTTGTTTGCGCGAGTCTCATCTGTGTCTCTCCATTAATGATAACTTGGTTCCTTTGTTGGTTTGCAATGCTATCATAGAACACCATGGGTGGTGTTACTTTTCAACAGATAAGTTTATTTCTCACAGTTCTGGAGGCTGGAAATTGGTGATCAGAGTGCCCACATGGTAGAGTTCTTGTGAGACGACCCTCCACCAGTTTGAGGATGAATATTCTGCCATATTCTCTCATGGTCCAGATAACAAGAGACCTCCTAGATCTTTTTTATAACCTCGTTAATCCCATTCATAAGGGCTCCACACTCAGAGCTAGCACCTTGTGAAGCACCTGCCTCACAGTACGATTACGTGATGGCGTAAGACTTCAGCAGATGGATTTGGGTAGCCACCCAACAGCTCCACATTCCCTAGAGCCTTGGTGTACCCTGCTGGATCTTGTGCATTTTTTCCATCCGTGAACATAGTGAATATCAGTGAATAAGAACTTGGAGGATCACAGAAAACACTTGAACAACCAGGACTTTGGGATGTTACATATTATTTTTGCCTACTTTTTAATGGCCCGCAGTAGTCTCAGCTCCACTTAGATGCAAACGGCTTTTTCGTGAAAAGGGATTTTCACCACAAATGTTAATGTGTCTTCCCCGCAATACCAATTAGCACTTTGGTTTCTGATTCGTTTGTCTAGTTGCTTACTTATTATAACAAGGAAGTAGTTTTTGCTATGTTTTCTTTTAGTTTCACACAAGTGTCTTATAATTGAATAACCAAATTGCCATGATCTAGGCACACAGACCTGTTGTGGTATTGATGGTGGTGGCAAAGATATAGATGATTGTAGACTTCATGGCAAGTGTTTTGTAAGTTAATGACAAAGTACACATGAACTATTAATAAAATATGGCTATAGTAAAATATTTTTTGATTGTTTTTAAAATAGTTTAATCATGTATTGTCTATATTTATGTGTGTCAAATGTGAATAAAGTTTTCTTAAGATCTAGTACACATACCATAATATTCGTCATTTTAACATGTATAATTCAGTGATTTTTAGTATCATCACAAAGTTGTGCAACCACATCCACTCTCTAAGTCCTTAAGATTTTCATCATCCCTGAAATGAAATTTTCTACCCATTACCAATCTCCCCAATTAACCTTTCCACCTAGCTGCTAGCAGAGATCTATTTAAATACAGAGATCAGGGCGCCTGGGTGGCTCAGTGGGTTAAAGCCTCTGCTTTCAGCTCAGGTCATGATCTCAGGGTCTTGGGATCAAGGCCCGCATCGGGCTCTCTGCTCAGCGGGGAACCTACTTCCTCCTCTCTCTCTCTCTGCCTGCCTCTCTGCCTCCTTGTGATCTCTCTCTCTGTCAAATAAATAAATAAAATCTTTTAAAAAATAAATACAGAGATAATTTTGAAGTATTGTGATCTTATCAATATCAATCTTCCAATCCCTGAACACTGGGTATCTTTATTTGTTTAGGTTTTCCTGAATCTCTTTTTACCATGTTTTGTAGTTTTTCAAGTAAATATCTTCCTCTTCTTTTTTTAACTTTTCCAGTTTTATTCTTTTTTTATGCTATTGTAAGTGTAATTGTTTCCTTAATTTTCTGCTCATAGCATTCATTGCTAGTGTATAGAAATGAAATTATTTTAGATTGCTATTATATCCTGCACCTTTGCTGAAATCATTTAGTAGTCTTTCTAATAGGTTTCTTTTCGATTCCCTAGGATTTTCTGAATAAAAGATGATGTCATTTGCAAATACATAAGTTTCATTTCTTCCTTCTCAATTTGATGCCTTTTATTTTTCTTCTCCTTTGTACCTAATTTCCCTGGTAATGAGGACCTCTTTTACAATGTTGCATAGTGAAACAATAGTAGATATCCTTATCTTGTTTCTGTTATTGCCGGGAAAGCTGTTAGCCTTTATCTTGATAGCTCTGGTTTTTGAATAGATACCCTTTATCAGATGGAGAAAATTCCTTCTACCCTGAGTTTGAGTGTTTTTTAAAATTTTGAAATGGTTTGGATTGTCTGTAATTCTTTTTCTTCCATCTAAGGATATATCATGTGGATGTTTTTACTTTATTACGTGAATATGGCTCATTACACTAATTGATTTTTTCTGTTGATAAAACCTTGTGGTTTTATGTCAACCCCACTTGGTTAGGGAATATAATGCTTTTACATAGCTATTGGGTAAGGTTTGCTGATATATTAATGGGGATTTGTCTTTGTCCCATGCCCCCCCCAAAGGAATTTTGGTCATTAATCTTTATCTTCCTATTTCTGTGTCTCATGTTTTTATTAGGTAATACAGTTCTCACAGATGAGTTAGGAAATGTATACTTTTCTGTCATTTTGGAAATATTTGTGAAGAATGGTTGCGAATAATTCTTTAAATATTTCTTAAATTCACCAGGTCAGGCGTCTGTTCTGGAAATTTCCTTTGTGCGACGCTTTTTAGTTACATATTCAATCTTTTTATTTCTAGGTCTATGATGATTTTATATTTCTTTTTGAGTAAGTTTAAGTCATTGTTGCCTTTTGGGCAATTTGTTCAGTTTTATCTAATTTATGTAATTTTTTTGCCATAAAATTGCTTTAGTACTTTTTTAATATTCTTTTTCCTTTTATAAGATAAGTAATAATGTCTCATATTTCATTTCTGAATTAAGGAATTGGAGTTTTCTATTTTCTTCTCATTTAGCCAAAGGTTTTTTAATTAAAAATTTTCAAATATCAATGTTTCTTTATTTCACTTATTCCCATTCTAATTTCTATTATTTCCTTTTTTGTTGTAGGTTTGAAAGTAGTATACTGTTATTTTCCTAGTTTTATATGTTGGAAGGTTGGGTTATTTATTTGAAACTTGTTTTCTTTTTTTAATGTAGATGATTTCATTCTTAGCAAACATTCGTGCAACAATTTCCATAATAAACACTTGCTAGCTCATAAAATAATTTGTACTCCTCTGTTGTGATATTTGGTGTTTGTTAGATGTCTGTTAGTTCTAGTATCTTGGTATTGTTCCATTCTTCCAGTTTCTTATTCTTCTGCTTAATCGTATCTAGTATTAAAGAGTTGTATCTAAGTGTCCAATCATTATTGTTTTCGTCTTTTACACATCAAGTAACTTGCAAATATGTATTTTTTTATTAACATTAAATTCTATAGGATCAGGAAAGGCTTTTTAAAGGATCAGGAAAATAATTTCCAAAATATTGAAGAAAAAGAAAGCCATATGTTTGTAATAAAGCTGAATACAGTTTATAAAAACCCTGTTTGTTAAAGAGTGACTTTGTTTTTATTGTGTTGATTTATATGTTTATATGTAAGAAATATATTAATAAACTCAGTCCACATACCCACAGCCAACTCCAGAAGCCTTCAGTCCATCAATTTAGTATTGTTGATTTGTGTATTTTCTTCTTCATTTCTCTCAATTTTTGTATCGTGTATTTTGTATATTTCTTGTTTGGTGAATATAGGCTTCTAAATTTTTTAATATTTCTTAGGCTTATAATTTTTATGTATTTGTTTTGTTTTGACACTTTTATCATTTTTTAACTCATTGTTTATTTTTTTACATCAAATCTGACATTTACAGAGCCCTATCTTTTATTTTATTTATTATATTTTATTTTTTATGTAACCTCTAGGTCCATCCTTGAGTTTGGTCTCTTGACCCCAAGATTGAGTGGCATGCTTTATCAACTGAACCCCTTGACACCTTCATCCTTACGAAAGTATTCGTTGTCACTAGTAACAGTTTTGTATATTAGCATAGTCTCTAGAGCCAGTCTTTGGTTACTGCTTTCACAGTGTATCTATTTTTGTAGTTTTTATATGTTTGTGTCTCTGAATCTACTTTTTTTTGGAAGAAGCAGACATCCCGCCAAGCAGGGAGTCAGATGCAGGGCTGGATCCTAGGATCCCATGACTGGAGCCAAAGGCAGACGCTTAACTGACTGAGCCATCCAGGCGCCCGAACTTTGTTTTTGTAAGATTTATTTAGGGGGCTCCTGGGTGGCTTAGTCATTAAGGGTCTGCCTTTGGCTCAGGTCATGATCCCAGGGTCCTGGGATGGAGCCCCAGATCGGGCTTCCTGCTCACTGGGAAGCCTGCTTCTCCCTCTCCCACTCCCCCTGCTTGTGTTCCCTCTCTCGCTGTGTCTCTCTCTGTCAAATAAAAAAATAAAATCTTAATATATAAAAATAAAAATTAAACTTTGAAATTGTCATATCCCCGACTTTTGGTCCTTATGGTTTCTGAGTATAAATCAGCTGTTAATCTTATTGAGGATCAGTTGTAGATGATGAGTCACTCTCTTCATGCTGATTTCAAGATTGTTCAACCTTCATCAGTCTGATTGTAATGTGTGATTGTGAGGATGTGTTTCAATTCATTCTACTTATATTCTGTTGAGCTGCTTAGATGAGTAAATGCATGTATTTTATCAAATTCAGAATGATTTCAGTTATCTTTTCACCAAATGTACATTTTTTCTTATTGTCTTTTTCTACTGCTCTGTCTCCAGTTCTGCCTATTTTGCAATGTTCGCTTGTGTCACGTGTTTCTCAGGCTCTCCAATATTGGTTTTCTTCTCTTTTTGTTTTTAAGACACAGTGATCTCTAGTGACCTATCCTCATATTCACCTTTTCTTTCACTTGCCTGCTGAATTCTGTTGTCAAGTACTTGTAGAGTTTTTTTTCAGTTGTTATTGTTCATTTAAACTCCAGAATTTCTCTTTGAGTCTTTTAAAGAATTATAATGTGTAAATTTCGTTGATACTCTGTTTGATGGGAGAAAATTTTCATACTTTTCATTAGTTCTTTAATCATTCTTTCCCATACTTCTTTGAATGAATTTGAAGAAGCTGATTTAGCATTTGTCTAATAATACTAATATCTTGTCTTCCTCAGGGACAGTTTCTCTTAATTCTTTTATACTGTGTATCATCTTGCTCATTTGCATTTTAGTTTTATTGTTTGAAACTGGACATTTTATATAATTTAGCAGCCCTAGGAATCAAATTATTTTTCGTCCCCAGGGTTTCTTGTCATTTTTGTTTGTTGTTATTAGTTTTCAGAATTTTCCTAATGCTGTAATGTGTATTTTTTTCTGTCTTTTTTCCCACTCAGCTAGCTTTGTTGTTAGCAAATGTCTTATATTCCTAACAAGAAGTCCCCTATGGACATGTCTTTCCCCAGGGCTTCATTTTAAGTTTTTTGTTTAGCCTGTTTATGTCAATTCTTATTCTCTGCCTGAGGCAGTTATAGTATCAAAACCTTGCTCCTCGTTATATTTTACAAATGATCCCAGGTAAACGTTGTTCTTACCTCAGAAGATGTGACTCAGGTCAAAGAAAGTGAGGCCTTGGATTGAGGTCTACAGGAAACCAATAGATTAAGTAATAATCATTCTCTGATCATGCATTTTTGAACCTAGTCCATCCACGTTCCCACTCAGTTAGTTACCAAACTACTTGTTTTCATAGTCCAAGCTGTTTTATTTTCAAGGTTAACATTTGTTTGGGGAAGGGAGGTGATAATAGAGCAAGTTATTTGGCCAGAAATCTTCCCATTATTACTGAGATTCAGGCTTTTCTTTAATATATTCACTTGAATTGCTGCAAGTCTTTGTTTTATTTCTTGAATTCTCAAGAAATTTACTGTGACAATTCTACCAGGGCTATTTTTTATTTTATTATAGTGTTGATTTTTGTGAAGTCCTTACTCTGCTATTCCCAGTAATAATGTCATTTTTTTTATTAAAATTCATTGTAATTAACATACAGTACATTATTAGTTTCGGGGAGAATTTAGTGATTCATCAGCTGCATCTCACACCCAGCGCTCATTCCATCACGTGCCCTCCTTCCTGCTCATCACCCAGTTTCCACATGTCCCCACTCACTTCCCCTCCCCCAGCCCTCAGTTTGTTCTCTATAGTTAAGAATCTCTTAGGATTTGTTTCTAAAAGACGTATTAAGTGTTTTAGTAATCTATTGCAGTTTATCATTTCATACATGCTATGGAGCTTGGTAACCTCACTTTTAGAAAACTGTTGTATGAGGAAGAGGGAGGAAGCTCTTTCCCTAATAGAGATAGTAAATTTGAAACAGCTTCTTCGATGGTAGCATAAGTCACTTTGTGAAATAAGCTTCTTAGATCATCTTGGAAGGGCACCACTGAAAGTATCCTTTGTGGTCTGTGATGAAGTTGTAAACTAAATCAATTCTAAAGTATATTTTGATAATAAGTTCTTCCTAAGAATCTGCTATTTCAGTTTATTTCGATTATCATTAAAATCTCTATTCCAAAAACATTGCATCTATGTGTGAAAGTTATTATTCGTATATGAAGAAACAGTATCTTTAAGCAAAAGAATAACATGTATATATACAGCTATTTAAAAAAGAACTTCACAATCACATGCTCATTTGAGGATTGAGACTAAAACTGGAATATATTGTCATAGAAATATGCTACTCAAAAGGAAATAAGATTCCTAGATTAAATTGTTTTTTTTCTCAGCTTGCACAATTTTTGTTAGGAACGAGCCAACTTGTATTTTAATGATCAACCTTTTCTCATGGTTATATATGACCCTGAAAGATATATAAATTGGTATAAAACATGTCCAATTTTGTGAAAACTCAATAACTACAATAAAAATTAAGAAATCACAGAAGCAAATACGGTGTTTCGGCATTTGTAGTAATGATAATATGAAACGTTAGAATACAATTTCATTCTCTTTGTAATTTAACCCCTGGGTATCTGCTAGGTTGCGTGTGTTATTGCTGTGTTCCTCATTGTTACTCTAGTTTTTGTGTGTTTGTCCTATCTAATGTCTTTCGAGTACATTTTCATTCACATCCTTATTTGTTTATAAAGGCTTTTTTAAGGAACTGCCCCCATTATTTTGTCAGTATTTACAGCCAACTTGTTAAACCAGAAGCCAGTTGTTGTTTTGTAATGAAAATAGCTAAGGAATATTTGCTTGGGCCTCTGTAAAAGTAATTACATACAACCTCAAATTGGTCTTTTGCTTGAATGACTACTCTGTTTAGGCTCTTTTATGATTGAACATATTCCTTTTATGTTTCATATGTCCATGAAACATCTGTATGTGAAACGGCACTTCAAAATAAAAATTGAATTATATGGTGGTGTCGCTCAAAGAAGACAGACTTCATACTGGTTTGCTGAAGGCTCCTGAGAATTTTAAGTTCCTGTTTATCTTCAGTTTTTGGCAGACTGTTTTCAAAGGAGTGAATGAAAAGTAGAGACTGATCCTTACTCTTTTCTGAAAATCAACAAAACCCCAGAGCTATGCTTCCATTTTAGATATATTCATTTTTCAAGCCCCAGAAGAGTAGTTCAGAATGAGGAGATAGGTTGAACGTTGAATTAGAATTACTGAGGTATTAATATTGCTTGTCGTTACAGTTGAGTTCTTGTATGTACTTTCTAATGCTTCATAATCATCTTGGGAAACAGAGGCTCTGCTATGAATAAAAGAATCCAAATGGTCTTTAGGCTGAAGTATGAAAGCAGAGTTATAATGTCAGGATTATTTAGTCTGGATGATTTCAGTCTGAGAAGAGACAGAATTCCTCAAAGGAGGAGAGTGAGAGGTTGTCTTATGAACTGTTCTCTTCTTTTTAAGTACCCATGTATATTTTTTGATAAAAATTAAATTGTAGAAAAATTAGAGTAAAACAGGAAGTCTGACCAAGCCCAGACTCTTTGTCTTCATAGAAATTTATCTTTCAAGTGGTTTTTCATGAATTTTTATGTTTATAATAATGTGCATACACACACTTATGATGGTTATTTTTTATTGTACTTTTATTACCTGGTGATTTTTTTATGTTAGGAATTCTGGTTTATTCCTCACTCGATAATATATATAATAATGTATTTATCCACTCATTTATTGAGGCACAGCTATACCTCAATGTTTTCTACTCTAAATTAAATAAATAAGTTTTGGACAGCTAGCTTGTATTGTTTTTTTTTCAATGTTAACTAATAAACACTTTTTTTAAACAGGTATCTCTAATCTCTAGTCTTTTCTTGTTGATTCTATTTATACTTGTTAAAAATATCCTGTCTTACACATATGTATTTATGTAGTTTCCTACATACACCTTAATGTGGACAGCATAGCCTTTCGTTGAAATATCTGTTTCTTAATTTCCTTCTACAGGTAGCATCCTGTGGAAATTCTACATACATATTTTGTTATATAGTATATTACTTACATTACAGTCTGGTAAACACATTCAGTCACTAAAATTACATTACTTTGATGCAAGCAGTGGGTAGCATTTTCAGAAATATCTTATGTCAATTTGTATTTTTGTAGAGTATAATATATACTATGTTATAGTGTTAAATTTACTCATTGAAATCAGAGTGCCTGGGTACAACAAAATTATACCACTCTTTCAATGTATTCAATATATATGTGCTTTCCAAGTGTATTATATGCAGCTCAATGTAGTGAAGACATTCAGTCACTGAAATAATAGTATTGAGATTAAATGAGTAACTAGTACTCCAAGAAACAGATTTTATACGTTTCTTTTTATTTTTTTTAAGATTTTATTTGAGAGAGTGCGTTCACATGAGAGTGGGTGTGAGGGGAAGAGGGAGCGGAAGAGAATCTCATGCTCACTTAACACTGAGCTCAGAGCCTACCCTATCCTGGGCTCTATCCCACTACCCTGAGATCATGACTTGGGCCAAATGAAGATTCAGTGACTTAACTGAATGAGCCACCCAGGTGCCCTAGCCTGTTGTATATTTTTATGACATTTTTTGTAAAGGTTTTTCCAAATTATTCACCCATTTTGTTGTAATCAGGTTATTAATATTTTGCTACTGAGATATAGGGGTTCCTATAATAATTTTGGTACTGACCCATCCTGAGATACATGGTTAACAAATATTTTTGTCCATTCCCTGTGTTTCCTTTTCACTCTGCTGTCCATTCCCTTTGTGGTGCAGACATTTGATAGATCTATGTATTCTCACTTGTGTATTTTTGTTATGGTTGCCCGTGGTTTTTGGTGTCATCTGCAAGGAATGATGGTTAAAACCAATGTCATGAAGCTGTCACCTATAGTGTTTCTAGGAGTTGTACCATTTCAGGTTTTATATTTAAGATTTTAACTCAATTTGGGTCAATTTATGTGTATGATGTATATACGATAAAGGTCCAATTACATTCTTTTATATGTGGATAACCTGTTTTCCACAAGATTTGTTGAGGGGTCTTTTCTTTCCACATTGTGCACTCTTGGCACCATTATGGATTATCAGTTGATTGTATGTGCATGGATTTATTTCTGGGCTCTTCATTCTGTTCCATCGGTCTTTGTGTCTGTTTTTATATAAGTATTTTAACATTTTCATAACTCCAGCTGTGTAGTAAATTTTGAAATCAGGAAATATGAAGCTGTTTTGTTTTGTTCTTATATCTCAATATTATTTTGGTTATTTAAGTTTCTTTCTTTTCCATATGAATTTTAAGATTATTTTTAATAATTTTATAAAACATGCCATAGGAATTTTCAGAGTATAGCATTGAATCTGTACATTGCTTTCGGACATGTGGATATTTTAACAATATTAAGTCTCCTAATTAATGAAGATGAGGTATCTTTCTGTTGTTTTGTGTCCAATTTTTTAAAAAATTTCATTTATTAATTTGAGATAGAAAGATCGAGAGAACCAGTGGGAGGAGGGGCAGAGGGAGAAGCAGACTCTCTGTGGAGCAGGGAGCCCGATGCAGGATTTGAACCCAGAACCCCCGGATTATGAACTCAGCCGAAGGCAGACACTTAACCCACTGAGCCACACAGGCTCCCCATTCAGTTTCCTTTACCTGTGTTCCATAGCTTTCAGTGCATAGTTCTTTCACCTGTTTGATTAAGTTTATTTCTTTCAATTTTTTTTCTTTCGGATGTATAAATGGTTTTTTGTATTTTATTATAAATCAGAGTATTTTCTTAATTTTCTTTTCATGTAGTTTTTGTTAGTATACAGAAATACAACTGTTTTCTGTATATTTATTGTGCAGAAAGGAAATTTATTCTGTTTATTCTGACAACTTGGTTTGTTGAATCTTTAGTGTTTTCCATTTATTGGATCGCGTTACCTGCAAACGTCGACAATTTTATTTATTTCTGTATAATTTGCAATAGTTTAGTTTCTTTTTCTGCCGAATTGCTCTGGCTAGGACTTGTAGTTTCATGTTGTATACAAATTGCTGGAGTGGCCATACTTGTCTTTCTCATCTTAGATGAAAAGTTTTCAAATATAATGTTTGTTATGGATTTGTCATATATGGCCTTTATTGTGCTGAGGTGCATTCCTTCTACCCTAGTTTGTTGAGCATTTTAGTCATGGAAGGTTGTTGGAAATTTGTAGAATTTTCTTCATCTATTGATGAAAATATGATTTTTATCCTTCAGCGTGCTAATGTATGTCAAATTTATTTGTACATTATGAAGCATCCTTGCTTTCCTAGGATCCTATGAATTCTACTTGGTCATGGTGTATGGTCCTTTTGATGTGTTGTTGAAATTGATTTGTTAGTAGTTTGTTTAGGTTTTGTTTTCATTCACCAGGAATGTTGAATGTTTGCCTTAGCCTCCCCCCGCCCAGTGATTTTTATCTGCCTTTGGCATATGGTTAATGCTGTGCTCATAGAAGGAGTTTGGGTTTTTTCTCTCCTCAATTTTTTGGAAGAGTTTAAGAATTGGTATTAATTTTTCTTTTGTATTTGTAGAATTCACATGTCAAGCCCTCTGTTCCCTCAGCTTTTCTTTTTTAGAAGTTTCTGATTACTGATTCAATATCTTTAGTTATTGGTGGTGTATTCAGAATTTCAACTTTTTCTTCATTCTGAATTATTATGTTCTATGTATAAGGCATTTATGCATTTTTGCTAGATTATGCATTTTTTGGTCTTACATTTATTAATAGTATTTTCTTATGATTGTTTTTATTTTTGTGAAGTCAATTATAATTTCTCCGTATTTCTAATTTTATTTGTTTGAGTCCTTTTTATTTTTCCAGGAAACATTTTATTTTTCATATAAAGCAAACTCATTGTTTTGTTGACCTTTTCTATGTTTTTTGGTGTTTATTTCATTTGTATAGAATCTTTATTTCCATAATCTAATTATTTTATTCCTTTTGCTAACTTTTGGTTGAGTTTGTTCTTTTATATTTCTATTCAGTTTAAAGTTAGTTTTTTAATTTGAGATATTTATTACAGGTTAATGTAGGTTTTTGCTGGTTTATAATTACCTCTTATTACTGTTTTTGCTGTATCCCATCGATATTGGTATGTGTATTTTTTTGTTTGTTCATTTGTTTTCATTTTTCTGAAGATCCTTTCCATTTTCTCCTTTGCTTTTATCCTTAACCCACTGCTTGATATAGGAATGTGTTGTTCAATTTTTAAGTATTTGTATATTTCAGTTTTCTTAAAAAAAACATATGTAAAAGGTTTATAATCTTCCAATTATATTAAATGGATATAAGAGTTATGCATATGCACCCAGTGATGCAACAACCACCTTTATTTTTTCAAAGTTTTTGTCCATTTATTTGAGAGAAAGAGCACCCGTTAAGAGAGCATGAGGGGTGGGGCTGTGTGCAGAAGGAGACGGAGACTCCTCACTGAGCAGAGAGCCAGACAAGGTGTTTGATCCCAGGACCCTTGATCATGACCTGAGCTGAAGGCAGACACTCAATCAAATGAGCCACCCAGACACCCCTCAACAATCACTTTTATAAAATAGAAACTAGAAAAGATCAATGGACACTTCAACATGTACATGCTAATAACTAGAAATTTATTCCATTCATTCCCTTCTAAGACACAACATGTAAAGTATAAGAAATTGTGGATGGGTGTAGATATGAAAGACTCGAGAAACTTAAAAAATAAAATACATCTTATGTATATATATTAAATATTTACCTAGATAACAGAGAAAATAATTTTGTATCCGGAACACCTCGGATATTTCAGAAATATTGAGCATATATTTGCTTACACAGTAAATTTTAGTAAGTCCCTTAAAAATGAAAATATTAAAATATCTGTTTCTTATCACTCAGTAAAGCAAATTCTTAAAATTAATAAAAGGATATTTCCCTTTGGGTTGGTGGGTTGAGACTCCTATTAAGCATGTCTTGTGTGAATAAACATGAATAAAAATCCCCATGTTTCTACACAAATAATCATATTTAAAATAGTGTATATTAAAATCTATTGAGCATATTTACAAAGGTGATCAGAGGTGTAGTCACAGCCTTGAACATTTTAACAATGAAGATCATGAAATGAAAATAAATGAATTAAAATCCAACGTAAAAGTATTAGAAAAAGAAAAACAGATAAGGTGGAGAAAGTATAAGGAATGAAATAATATAGAGAAGTACAGAAATTAATGATATAGTAAAGAGAAAAATAGAAGCAACTAATAAGTGAAAACCCTAATTTTTCAAAATAATTACCAAAATAGATAAAGTAGTAGTTAATGTAATCCAACATAAAATTTGAGGATTATAAATATGGCAACAGATTTTTCAAGGCAACAAGCACTGAAATAAAAAATGTAAAGAAAACACAGAATTGTTTTCTTTTTCTGAAAAGTAGTCAGAATTCTTTTTGGAATTTTATGTAATATATTTGTAAACAGATAAAGTGGATAATTTTTATAGGGAAGTTGAGTTTACTAAAAGATTCCATTAGAGTAAAAACCAAATTAATAGAGTGGAGAAGAAAAATTATATGATAACTTGCATAGATGTTATAAGTCTCCTCCGTAAAATTCAGTCCTCACTTTAATCTTTTTTATATACTTCTGGACATTTGTTGCTTTTTACTTAAGTTTAGGGTTTTTGTCTTTATGTAACTTTCATTCTTTGTAAATACGTTTGTTAAGCTCAGAATCAACATTTTGCTGTTTTCATGGAATGATTTGGGAAATATCCCACATTTTCTAATATCTGGAATATTTTTTTGTCCCATGATTATTTCATTATTTATTAGCATAAGTTTTTTTAGGTGAGTTTCTTTGGTGAAACACTGTGCCCTGAGATTTTTTGTTACAAATGTTCTTAGGGATAGATTATCTTACAAATGGACGGTTGGATCAATTTTTACTATCAATTGGTATCGTTTATTAATAGGACAGATGAGGAAGAAACTATGGAGATATAGAATATTATTTTAGAAAATTTAACAATCTGCAAGATGAATTCAAGAGACTAGTTAAGGGATTGTGATATCCATTTACTGGAAAGCAACATCCACACCAGTATGGAAATGGATACAGTCATACAGAGACACCACATCCTATATGTAATTATAGGCAGTTTAATCTGTGGTTGTCTGTTTTCATTTTATTTTTTTTGTAATACATGAAATATTGAAATACATTAATCCTAGCCATAAGTTTGACAGAGTTCTTTGCTCCCCACCATTTCTTTTTCATCTGACATCTGTCAGTTTAGGATGAGATTTCTCCTTTTGACATCAGATGGTATCCTAAATTAGCTGATGCTTTAGATCTTACATATAATAGAGGCTGGCATGTTATTATAATGCAGCCATTTTATGTAATTATAAGGGTGATATTTTAAATGTAAAAATAGGATTGGTTATACAGAGAATATTTCATTATATTTGATAGGAAACCTTTACCCCAAATGCCAGTAGCCAGGAATGCACTGAATAAGCCCCAACAATACAGTGTATCCTTCTGTTCTTAATGAGCATAAGAACCCCTGATTGTAGTGCTGCTTCTCCTTTGAGTAGAAAACCTGTGACTCTGTTTCTAACCACACCCTAAGCAGCTCCAGAAATGATCACCAATCTTCTCCATAGTTGGCCTTCTCCAGAATTTAGTAGAGTTGAGTGAAGCTTTGGCCTTTTTTTTTTCTTTTTCTTTTTGTACTAGGGATGTTTTCCTTTCATCAGAAGTAAATGAAGGTTGGACAGTCACATGTCAACATAATTGTTTTTGGTTTGTTTTGTTTTTATCTTCCATAATAAGTTTCGGTTCTCTACATTTTAAGGCCCATTTATTAAAAGTTAACAGGAATAGGGCACCTGGGTGGTTCACTGGGTTAAAGCCTCTGCCTTTGGCTTAGGTCATGATCTCAGTGTGGTGGGATTGAGGCCCGCATAGGGTTCTCTGCTCGGCAGGGTGCCTGCTTCCTCCTCTCTCTGCCTGCCTCTCTGCCTGCTTGTAATCTTGCTCTCTCTGTCAAATAAATAAAATCTTTTTAAAAAACCCCGGAATAATGCTGTTCTTCCCTTTTTAGGAATAGGAGTGTTGTCCTTTAATTGGACTGAGTAGGAATCAAATGGGTAGAAGGAGAATAAAAGGACACAATAGTGGACAGTTCTTTAAAAGTAACTAAGGGATGGCGCCTGGGTGGCTCAGTCCTTAGAGTGTGTGACTCTTGATTGGGTGTGGTAACTTTGAGCCCCCTGTTGGTCGTAGGGATTACTTAAAAATTTATTTAAAAAACTAATTAAAGATACTGGTGGAACGATTAAAAAACCTCAAACATCCCAAGCAAGAGAAATAAAAATTAATTGTACAATAGGCTTATGTTCACGAAATTACATATAAAAGTAAGAACATGTCTTCGTAGAGAAAACATGTTTAAGAGATGAGCAACTGCTGAATTTTCACTTGACTTCTCAATAGCAGTGATGGAAGCCAAAGGCCAGCTCAATATTATTCTCAATTTGTTAAAAAAAAAAAAAGTAGAGCATGGCATAGGATAATGCATTCAATGAAAATGTTATCCAAAACTGAAGGAGGATCTAAAAGTGATTAGAAGGTAAAAGAATTAATGTGCTCTGTAATATGTATATGATCTAGAAGGAGGGAAAATGTATTGGTCCACTTTAGAAATGAATCACTTAAATATCAATGCATCAATCTGTAGAGAAAGCACCAAACGAATAGAAATGGAATGCGTATCTTTTAATCTAATTGAAAGAATAATGTTGGAAGAATGAAAAATCAGTTTCAAAGGAAGGAACAATGAATCAAAGATTATTTTAGGAAGGACAAAATAAATGGCATCAATAAATCCTGTAGGCAGTAATACAAATTAAATACACATTAAATATAAATTGATTCAGTGTTTCCACTGAAAGACCAAATTTCTGGGCACCTGGGTGGCTCAGTAGGTTAGTAGGCTTCCTTCAGTTCAGGTCTTGATCCCAGGGTCCTGGGATCGGGTCCCATGTCGGACTCCCTTCTCAGCAGAGTGTCTGCTTGTCTCCTTCTCCCTTTGCCTCTGCCCTCCCTGTGTGTGTTCTCTCTCTCTGTCAAAGAAATAAAATCTTTAAAAAAAAAAAAGAAGAAGAAGAAGAAGAAGAAGAAGAAGAAGAAGAAGCAGCAGCAAAGACCAAATTTCATGGAAAGGATTAAGAAAGATGAACAAGTCTGCCCGTAGCCACCATTGTCTTCCTGAAGCATAGTCTTGGCTGCCCAGCTGCCTTACCAGACCTTGGAGAGTCTGGGACGTGTTGCATTTCAAGGGCATTTCCAGGGAAACAACTGTCAGTGCTACAGGCTGGTGTTCCATGCCCTGTGAAAGGCAGAAAAGCTCCAAGACTGAAGAAGAGGAAAGGGGGACACTCTGGATTAATAGAATTACAGCTGCTTCCCAGGTATACAGCCTGATGTACCCAGCATTCATTGTCAGTTTAATTAAGTGTCAGGTTGAGCTCAACAGGAAAGTACTTGCCAGTGTTGCATCTATGAACCAAAGACTTATAAATCATTGGCTGATTTGGCCAAAAGGAGGCAATAGGAAGGATTTGCTGCTGCCTTGGGGCACCAGGAATGAGCCTAAAGGCGTATTTTCCAGAGTGGTACAGCATTACCTTAGGGGATTCCAACACTGCTTACCCTTTGTAGCTCAGTGTCTTAGGAAAAGGTTTTCTCTCCTTGATGATCGTAATTACTAAATAGGGACTAAAAATGACTTGTAAATAGTGTGTAAGTTTGATGCGCATTTTTTTTAAAGATTTTATTTATTTATTTGACACAGAGAGAGCAGATCACAAGTAGGCAGAGAGGCAGGCACAGAGACAAGGAGAGGAGGAAGCAGGCTCCCTGCTGAGCAGAGAGCCAGATGTGTGCCTTGATCCCAGGACCCCGAAATCATGACCTGAGCGGAAGGCAGAGGCTTTAACCCACTGAGCCACCCAGGCGCCCGTTGTGCAATCATATTAATTTACATTTTAGTAACTAGCATTAAACAATAAAATTGTGTGGTGTTTAAAGAGAAAAAGCTCAATGAGATGCCATTTATAACAGATACACTCACAAAACATAAGTATACAAAAAGATTAAACTACAAGGATGGAGTTGTTTGAATCATATAAATATTAATCAGATAGTTGATATTATTATATCTTCATACTATAAATGATCTATAAAGGTATAAAAATTATCTCAAGGTAGATTCTTGCTTTCACTTTGAAAGTTACAGCAGAGAATTATGTAACATGTGATTATGTACACTCAAAATATATAAAGCAAAAATTGAGACAACCACAATTTACAAAAGAAATTTGCTTTCATGATAGGGGATTTCATCACATCCCTCCACACTGGTAATTCAGTTTTGCAAATCCTATACAATACGAATATGTCCAAACCCAACTTCATCTCAAGGACCCATGGGCACTGTAGCATTTCACCTTGTTAATTTCCTCCTCCTCCTTTTTAGTGTCTCTTTCTTCTCATTTATGCCACTTCCTCCACTTTTCTTTCTTCTTTTCCTGCTTATAGTCCTTCCATGGTTGTATGTTCTCTTGCTTTTTTTTCCCTGTCACCTTTTTCTTACTTTTATTCATCCTTTTCTTATTAGCACTGTGGTCTAGGGATTTCCCCGTTTTTAACCTTAGTTCTCTATACATCGCTTAATCTTTACAACTTTAACTATGACCTAAACATAGCTGGACACCGGAATCTTTAGATCTAACCTCAGTTCTGAGCTCCAGGGAACCAGAGGTAAAAATACCCTGATAGTATTTGTGTACTATTCACTTATTGAAACACTTATTGACTATCTGTTAAATAATAAGTACTGTATTAAGTCAGTGTTTCAGAAGACAGATTTCAGCCAGTGTGTTCAGTCAAGTCATAGTGGTTGCTAATGTTTTTGTTGAAATTTCTCAGCTGACTACACATCATGGAGGGAGTTACTTCTGGGGTAGATAAGAAATCAAGAAAACTTAAAAAGTTATACATCAGGGGTGCCTGGGTGGCTCAGTTGGTTAAGCAACTGCCTTCAGCTCAGATCATGATCCTGGAGTCCCAGGATCGAGGCCCACATTGGGCTTCCAGCTCTATGGGGATTCCACTTCTCCTTCTGACCTTCTCCCCTCTCATGCTCTCTCTCACTCTCTCTCTCTCTCAAATAAATAAATAAAATCTTAAAAAAGTTATACATCATCCGAGTCGTGAAAGTGTGATATTAATAAAAAAGAAAACATTGGGAAAATGAATAAACATAAATACCAGAGGAGCAAACTTTAGATGCTTATAAAACATGTGATAATCTTTTATATGATTTATTGTACAATAAGGTTATTAATTAAAACAACAATATTATGTCACACTTTCTTGATTGCCAGATCGTAAAACATCTGATGAGCCAAATTTCGATTTCTCCCTCTTAACACACACTATTTCTTGGTTCAGAAAGCTGACCTGCAAGGAGTACTTCAGTGAGTTTTTTTTTTCCTTCATCATCTGGCTGGATTCAGGAATAGATCAGAGGGGAAGTAAAATGAGGTCATGGAAATTATGCTCCTGGTTCCCTTCTTGCGGACTTGTCTCTGGGTCATCTCATCCCTTGAATAAAAGTCCAAAAATCCGTGCAAGACAGTTTGCTCTCTATATTTTCCTTTTTATGTTTTCCTGTTATTATTTTCTCTACCCTCAACCCTTGTTGATGTTTTGGGTTGTTCCGTTCCTAGTATACTGCACTGCACTTTGTCGACACTACTCCATGCCTAGTATTTGTAAATAATTCTTTTCATTCTTCTAAATTCTAATTGATATGTGCCATCTGCTTTGTGGTGTATCCTTGACTGAGACAACAGTTAGTACTAGAAGAGACTCTAAGACACAGTCCCAAAATATGTACTGGAATTGAATTATTCACATATTCATGGAATGGAGGGATAATTTCGTTGCTGAGAAATATTACCTCTGTAATCACTGGTATTTAGTGGCATGACAGGTATGCAAAGCACCTTCAGTATCTTACAGGAAGAGCATAGATGGTAAAATAAAATTTTTGATTTTAAGTTAGACTATAACCACATTAATAGCACACCGTGATCCTTAATCTATATGGTGGATTTTATGTGTTCCCTGTGTTTGGAGACACAGATATTTCATCGAAGGACAAGAATAGATAATGCAGAGAGGCCAGAAATGAAATTTCCTCATATTTCTATTTTCCTCTCCAGATACACTCTCAATTCTGCACCAGGTGACTGCCGTATATGGAGTGTATCAGTGGGCTTCCATGCCCTCCAGCTCGTTTCGATTTGGACCAGTAAGGAGCCTTGAGAGATGAGAGCAATGTCACGGAATACAATGTAAGAGCATATAAACATTGATTCCTCAGATTCATTCCTTGCAGGATTGGTTAGTGCTGACTTTTGTCCATTGACTGAAGTTCCTAGCTCATCTGAAGGCAGTTTTCATATGATTCTTATTCCTTCCCTTGCTCGAGTATGTGCTCTGTCCTCATCACTCAGGACCCAGTAGCTGTCACAGCTCTAAGATGCCACGCTATCCCATGTCTTTCCCCTACAGCCTGCGCATGCCTTTTAACATTAATTCTTTCATTAAATCATCCTTTATTTATCATAATCTGACTCCCCATCTGTTTCTAGGGCACTAATTCTTCTGTTAATATTTGTAGAGATGTGGAGAAATGGGAAGTCTTTCTTCAGTGGTAAAAATAGTGTTGGTGAAATGACTTGTGGGAACAATTTGGTAGTATCTATAAAGCTAGAATACATGTGACCTGTAACAAAGCAAGACTATTTCAAGGAGAAATGTTTAAGCATGTGCAGAACGGTTCATGTATGTTGCTGTAACGCTCATAGTGGTGGTGGTGTAAAAACAATCCATCCTTTCCTCTTTGAGTCGTGGAAAAAATAAATGATTTCATTATGATACAGAATACCATGCAGCAGTTAAAATGAGTTATGTATACCTATACATATAAGACAATGGATGAAGGTCAGAAAATATTGTTAAAGAAAAAAGTTGGAAATGATTTTGTATGACATGTTTTAAGAGCCATAAAACAAAACTGTATAATGTTAATTTTTAATATTTTACAAATATAGTAAAAATTATGAAAACATAGTTGATGTATTAGTTATATATCCCTGTGTAACAAATTGCCCTGAAGCTTAGATACCTAAAATTGCAAACATTTATTATCCTATAGTTTGTGTGGTTCTGGAATTCGTGTGCAACTCAGCTTTCTCCTCTTTTTCAAGGTTTTTTGAGTGGTTGCAGTCAGGCTGTAAGCAGGGATTCCACTCATTGCCAGACTCTACTAGGACTAAAGGATGTAGTTCTAAGCTGATTCAAGTGGTTGTTCGCAAACTTTTATTTTCCCATTGACTTTTAAAGTCTTCAGAATTTAGTTCCTTATCAGTACCCGGGACCTTCTTTTGTGGTGCTAATAGTAGCGCAGCTGGCTTCTCAAGGGCACGTTAGCAAAATGTGAGTGCTTCCATTGAAAGCCAGGATCATTTTGTGTCCTGATTATTTTGTATTCTACTTGGTTAGCAGCTGATCTCTATTTCATAATGAAGGGGAAAGATGATTGTAGGCCATCAATACCAGGAAGTATAAGCCATTAATGAGTTCCACGAAGATACTATAAGCTGTTGTGTTGATAGTACATATAGCTGTTTGCTTTTCCAAGTAGGTAGATGACTATACTAGGAATCAGTAAATTAATAAAATTAGCCTTTTCTTTCCTTTTATCAATTCATACTGAATTAATTTGTTTTTAGTCAGCAGGCCTTTTTTGATGATTGGACCAGGTTGTTTATCCTTCAAGGCTTTTTATCTAACCCGAGTTTTGGGTAATTATTTTTTTTTTAATTTTCCAAGTTAATTTTTTCAAAATTCATTTGCGTTATTGCTTCATTTGTTAGGTGAAGTGACCAGTTTTTTATGCAACAGCAGTTGTACTTGAAAGACCTGTAACGTATGGTTAATCACTTTTAAGTGTTTGCAGATTTTTTTTTTTTAAAGATTTTATTTATTCATTTGACACAGAGAGAGAGATTACAAGTAGGCAGAGAGGCAGGCAGAGAGAGAGGAGAGAGGAGGAAGTAGGCTCCCCGCTGAGCAGGGAGCCCGATGAGGGCCTTGATCCCAGGACCCTGGGATCATGACCTGAGCCGAAGGCAGCGGCTTTAACCCACTGAGCCACCCAGGCGCCCCAGATTTTTTTTTTTAATTAATGAAGTGAGCTTGTCACTTCAAGGAAAACAACAGACTTACTTGTTGCCAATGATAAAATTTGTCTTTTTGGTTAAAAATTAGTATCTTGCAAAGTTTACATCTACTCCTCAATAACGAATAACTTTTCTTATGAGATTAGTGGTTATATGAATACATATTATTTTTGGACATTATATAATGAAGGCTGTTACCATTTGGAAAATCTGCATAAGTTAGTAAACCGGTAGTTTTCAGATGACCAGTGTTTGATATTACAAAATGGAGCATGGGTAAAATGAATGCCACACTGCCATTCAGAGTTCAAGACAAACCAGTGGATTTGAATGTAACAGAGTAAAACGTATATTGTGAAAATTTTACTTTCCGCATTTCAACTAACCATGAAGTGATAGTCGTTTAACTTTGGTTTAGTATCAAATTTGAATATCTATAAGTATCTGAAAATGCTTTTTTTTTTTTTAAGATTTTATTTATTTATTTGACAGAGAGAGAGAGATCACAAGTAGGCAGAGAGGCAGGCAGAGAGAGAGGAGGAAGCAGGCTCTCCGCCGAGCAGAGAGCCTGATGCGGGCCTCGATCCCAGTACCCTGAGATCATGACCTGAGCCGAAGGCAGAGGCTTTAACCCACTGAGCCACCCAGGCGCCCTGAAAATGCTTTTAAAATACCAATTTTTCCAAGTGCGTATCTATGTTAGACTGAATTTTCATCATATACTTCAACCAATACAATATATGGTAACAGACTACAGAGGCAGATAGGGAAACCTAATTGTCTTCTATTAAACCAGATCTTAGAGATTGAAAAACTGCAAAAACAGTGCTACTGTTGTTCAAGGTTTTTTAAAGTATAGTTATAAAATATTAACATGTAAAGTTTTACTATTATTAAAATAATAGCTAATTTAAAATTTTCATCAGTTTCAATTTCTAGTATGGTAAATATAAAGAGAGATGCACAGTGTATGCCTACAGCCCCAAAAATAAATGTTCTATAATGTTCTCAATAATTATAAACAACGTGAAGGCTTCTTAAAGACCAAAAAGTTTGAGAATCATTGTTCCCAGAAAAGTCCTACAGAATGTGAAATCCAAGGAGTTCTTTTTTTTTTTCAGGGAATAATGTTTATAGCTTGTCCATATTTTATACGCATATTTTTAATATAATCTATTGATATCTTCTACATGATTACAAATTGTGTCCACAATTTCTTTTTCCAAAGCTTCGAAATTGTTTCGGTATCTTCTGTATTTACAAGTATGATCAAACCGATTAACACAACTGGTAAGAATACATATGCATCAAAGAACGTTAAGGTTGGAAGAGGCCTTTAGAAATGATGTAGTTCAGTGATTGTTAGGTGTGAACCTGCATTTAAGTTATGTAAGGAGCCTGGGTTTGAGAGATCATTGGGTGTTACTCTTGGTATTTTGGTTCAGTGGGTTGTGATGGGGTGAGATTGGGCCCAGAAGTCTGAATTTTTTGATCGCTACTCGAACTTATCATGATGCCTTTCCAGTTTGGAAATTAATAATCTGGTCTAGCTCTTGTATTTTCTTGGCAGGGTTTGAAAATCTATGGCCTCTTGGCCAGATTTTGTCCCCTAGCTGTAACTATTTGTTTATCTGTTGACTATCAAGGATTCTGGAACTTAATACCTGAGTTAAGTCATTAAAATAGAGAGTCTATGGCTCATAAAACACCAAATACGTAGTATCTAGTCCTGTATATAAAAAGTGTGCTGACATCCATACTAGAAAGAAATCAGTAAATTTCGAGGTAATCAAATATTTTTGTGTGGTTAGTATTAGATTACAAACTAGAAATTAGGTCTCTTAATCCTAGATCCAATGTATGTGACTATACCTGATAGTTTCTTCAGCACAGAAATAATGTTAGTAAGAATTACTTTTGTTGATGTTAAATTTGGGACAAAAATCTATGAAATGATCAACTGTTGTAGTGCATTTAAGTTACAATTTGATTTGGCAGTGTTACGTTTGAAGTCAACATTACCCAGAACAAAGCTGTTACAGTTTAATAAATGGGCCAAAATTTCGTTGGCTTCCAACCTTATTCCCAGTGGTCCATGACTACAATTTCTTTTTAAGTGCTGATTTAATGAACAGTGGTTATGTAATATTAATTGCTGCCATTTATTTTCTGCTCTCTTAATGGCAACCTCTAAAAGCGCTATATATATTATCACAATGTTTTCCAAATTTCTTCTTGAATTCCTTCTCTACCAGACACTTCATGAGTGGCTGTGCATTTATTTATTGTATATGATGGGCTTCTCCATAAGATTTAATTTGAATAAAAGTTTCTGAGGCTTTTTGGAACTCCTTGCAAATCACTGCTTGTCTTATTTACTTCCCATAACTTCCCTGTGAAGTTAGTATAATGTTCATTTTAGAGATGACGAAATTGTGAGCTGTGCCTTTGAGTCTCACACAATAGACCAAATTTTAACGCATTTTTTTGGACGCTAAAAGATGTGGTCGTTCATCATATCACTAAGCCAAACTGAGGGAATGCAGTTTTTTTTTTTTAAAGATTTTTATTTATTCATTTGAGACAGAGAGAGAGATTACAAGTAGGCAGAGAGGCAGGCAGAGAGAGAGGAGAGAGGAGGAAGCAGGCTCCCTGCTGATCAGAGAGCCCTTATGTGTGCCTCGATCCCAGGACCCTGGGATCATGACCTGAGCCGAAGGCAGCGGCTTTAACCCACTGAGCCACCCAGGCGCCCGGAATGCAGTTTTTTAAAGGAATCTCTACACTCAATGTGGGGCTCAAATTCATGACCTTGAGATCAAGATTTGCATGCTTTATAGACAGCCCGCAAGGTGCCCCAAGGAAATGTATTTTATAGAAATCTTCAGATAATTATCTTATTTTACTTAGCATAATATCTTCTATATCCATCCATTTTGACCCATGTGTCACAATGTCATTCTATTTTATGGATTCGTAATATTCCTCTGTGTGTGTGTGTGTGTGTGTGTGTCTGTTTATCTTTCTGTCTGTGTAATATATTGGTGAAGAAAAGAGGGAGGTTTAGGTTTCCAGGCTGGGAATAAATAAGAGAATAAAAAGAACAACATAAGGTATACAGTGAGTGATATTTTAAAGTGAAGTAACACGACATGGTAGCTACATTTGTGGTGAATAGAACGTAATGCCTAAACTTGTCAAATCATTAAGTTGTATACCTGAAACTAATGTAAAATTGTTTGTCATCTATACTCAAATAAGAAAGGAAGAAAGTCTTAGAAAATGCTACAGGATGAATTTACCTCAATAACATGCTTTGTGAACAAAGCCACTCATAAAGACTAAATATTATATAATTCTGTTTATATGAAATTACAGAACAGACAAATTTAGAGAGACAGCAAATCACTAGTTGCTTAGTACCGGGATGAGAACAGAAATTAAGTGTAAAGAGGCACCAAAGGAACTTTTTGAAGTTATGAAAATGTTCTGAAACTGAATTGTAGTGATAATTGCACTAATGTATAAATTTACTAAACATCATTGAATTGTAAATTTACAATGATTACATTTTATAGTATGTATTTATACCTCAATAAAGCTGTATTAAATTAGAAGTGAGTTGCTTTAGATGAGAGAATATAACTGAAAGAAGATATTGCTATTCTCAAGAATTAGAGGAGAAAAGAAGTAAAACTTCTTTTATAGCTTAATCATCGTGTTTATTAAACCTCTTTTTGTGCATAAATCTAACTGAGGTAATTTTAATTCCTTTTTCCCCGTGGTTACCATCCTTGCGTTTCTTCAAGTGAGACAAAGGAGATTATATGTCAGGCCCTACCTGCCTAAGAAAAAGCCAACTTCAGTATGAATATGCAGAATTTGGTATATTTTCTTTACAGATAATAATTGAGCCATATTACATTTCTTGAAGCCAACCTTCTATTTTGGGGTTTGGCCACGTTACTGTCAGTTGAAGTTTTCTGGTGTCAGGAGACACCTTCCTCCTGGAAGGCCATGTTTCAGTACTTTTCTTTTTGCTTTGCATAGTAAAGCTATGATTCACAACTTTCATTCAGGTCATCTGGCTTAATCTAGTCGAGGCCCATGACTCATGTTTATTTCTGTTCCTTAGGGATTCTGGTATTCTTTGTCACAATGGAAATCAAACAGAAGAGTGTGTAACTTAGTGGAAATTCCATCTTCTGCCTGGAAAAGAGCATTTTCGTATTTCAAATAAGGGAGTTCTTGACCACAGTGTGAGTTTGTGTCGGCAAATGCATTGTGGATGAGCTTTGGAATTTAAGAAAGATGGATGAGGATGAGAATATTAATTTTACCATCGATTTGTCACGTGATTTTGAGTTATCAACATTGCCACTTTCTCAAATTTTTTATATGTAAAATGAGGAAAATAATCCCACCTAAATCATATTGTGTCTCTTAGATACCTATGTTGTATATAGAGTTACATTATGAAATATTATATTTCCCTTTGTGGGGCTCGAACTCATGACCCTGAAGTCAAGCGTTGCATTCTGTATGGAATGAGCACACTAAGTGCCCTGAAATAGCTACTCTTATACTCATTTTACATTTATGAAATGGCACTATATATGTTGAGATAGATATGTATTGATATTGAATTATATAGTATGTAGCCACATGATGAGGTAGATATGACATTCTATATCTCTACCATGTATATAGAGTGAGAAAAAAATCTATAAAGTAATTTGATCTTCGGTATGATTTATATATATATATGAGTTTGTTGAAAAAAGTCAGATACCTAGTAAGTTCTCAGTAAATACTTACTTCTCTTATTTATTTACTATAAACATCTGATATTTTAAAAAAAGTAACATTTCATTCACTGATATCAATTATTCCTCATAAATTAAAACCTAAAATGATAATAACATTGTCAAAAGTGTGTTTCTGTTTCTTCATTCAAGTCATAATAATGCAGTTGTACAGTCTAGCTTTTCAGTCAGTGATTTCGGGAATGCTTATTAATTTTTTTAATAGAAGCAACAAATAGTAATTTCAGAACACATTTATATACTTCATCTGTTCAGTTTTTCTATGTATATGAATATATAGTTTTTCAAGTGTTTTTATCAACCTACCTCTCCTTACCTGTTTATAAAGCCAATGATAGTAATGAGAACATTTTTCAAATTGTTTGATATTGGAAGTAGTGTGTTTAGTTCTTCAACAGAAACATTATTGGTTTTGATAGAGGGAATTATCACAAAGTCTGATGATTGCACACATTAATACTTTCTTCCTAACATCTTTAGTTTACAATCTTTTTGTGAAATTTTCTACCTGAAAGGCACACAAAACCCCAATACATAGAAATGGTTTCTATAGTGACTCTTGCTTCTAACAAACATTTGGGTTTTTATATTTTGGCTTTGTTGTAGAAACAGTTTATATTTGTAAATGATTCTTGAAAAGAAAATTTTGTTATTATGAATACGATGTAGGAAGACATTCTGCTATAATCACATTCACCCATTTCCTCAAAAAGAAAACGAAAGACAGACGGACAGAGAGAAAGGAAGAAACCCTGGATGAATAGAAACAGCTGTCTTATTGTACAAAAGCTGGAAAAAATGCTTTTTAAAAAAAATTGACTTGGCATGTTATACCCCTAGTATTAGGATACATAACGTTTGAATTTCTTTCTTTGTGCCTCTTTTGTTCACTTGAAATAATACATTTGCATGTGAATGGAAGAAAGCAAAATTATATTCCAAGGTTCGTGAAAAGAAATTATTGATTGGCTCTTTAATTGAGCGAACAACATCTGAACCACTTTCTCCATTTATTTTCAGTCTCGACATTAACTGAAACATTCTCTTCAGTGAAAATAGTGTTTGTCATATGAAGTTTTAAGTTAGTCTAAATATTACATCATGATCCGTAAACGATGAGCGTGTCATAACACTTGATCCTGTTGTTGTTCCTGTGTACAGGATTGATGCTCACCAAAAAAAATATGATGTAGCAAGGGGCGCCTGGGTGGCTCCGAAGATTAGGCGTCTGCCTTCAGCTCAGGTGGTGCTCTCAGGGTCCTGGGATCGAGTTCCCTCGTTGGGCTCCCTGCTCAGTGGGGAGCCTGCTCCTCCCTCTCTCTCTGCCTGCTGCTCCCCCTGCTTGTGCTCTCTCTCTCTGTCAAACAAGTAAATAAAATCTTTAAAAGAAATGATGTGGTGAGGCAGAGGTTTTTTTTCGCACTGGTGTTCCTTTCCCCAGGATGCTCATGCACCCATTCAGTGGTAGTATTTTTTCCGTTT
This sequence comes from Ailurus styani, assembly GCA_002007465.1. Taxonomy (NCBI): domain Eukaryota; kingdom Metazoa; phylum Chordata; class Mammalia; order Carnivora; family Ailuridae; genus Ailurus; species Ailurus styani. The sequence goes on along the minus strand of LNAC01000379.1, from coordinate 624,012 downwards.
GGTTCCTATTTACTAATTTTCTTCAAATTCAGTGACCTCTTCTCTCCTATGCTTTATAGATAATAACATACTCGCCTTATGTCTATCCTTCCTTTAGTCCACAATGTCAAGTAGTTATATTCGCTAGGCAATTAACATAAAGAAATAAAAGTGGGTCACATAGGGAACGTAAACCAAAGAAAAGCCCAAAACCCATCCAGTGGGAACAGCAGATGATTGCCCCATAGGAATATTGACCCTTATATTGATTGATCGAGCTGTCTTCCAACTACCCATGAAGAACCAGGCATAATTGATTTTTTAAAAATAATATGAACTCGCTCCACATCTGGCTCCCTGCTCAGCAGGAAGCCTACCTCTCCCTCTCCTACTTCCCCTGCTTGTGTTCCCTTTCTCACTGTCTCTCTCTCCATCAAATAAATAAATAAAATCTTTAAAAAATATAATATGAAGTCTCCTAAGTTTTCAATGCTGGACGCAATTTTTTTTAACACTTCTAGATTATACTGTATGAATCACATAAAGCTCATCTATAGATTTCAAGTATCTTGAAAAGCCCCCAGGTTGTACCCTCCTTTTTAGGGAATTCCTTTGTTCTTTGGTTTGTAATGGCTTAATAATATAAATTTTTGACTCATATCATCATTACTTCTTTCTCTCTCCATTCAGTTATTCATTCTTGGAATCCTTGCTATGGAAATATGACTTAGTAGGCTTTGTTTATTTTTCTAGGCATTGGAAAATGCCATCTAATAGGTCCCTTTTCTCAGGGATCTAAGAGCTTATATGAGAGACTGAATAGAAGCAAATATGATGCAGATTGATGAATGTCACAAGGTTGGCACAGTACACAATGGTGACATAGAGGAGATATACTTACCGTTCTTTGTTAATACAATCTGTTAAATGAGTGAAATGGTGTCTCTTCCTCTAGCAGTTGTCTGAGAAGAAATGGTTATGGTAGTATGTTCAAGAAACCTGATATGCTGGTGGGGGAGAGATTTGTGGGAACATGGGCCTTTCAGTTCCTCCTAAATAGAGCATCTTTGTCATTTGGCAATTGAAAAAGATGATGCTTTCATCTTACCCTTTGACATCTATTGAGTGTTATTTCTGAAGTGAGATGCTTAGAAGTCAATAGACTGTTCCCTTTTTATATTGCTTTGACTAGATGTCAGCAATTCCAATCGTATCAGATCATTTATTACTCTGAGAAAATCCCTTGACAAACCTAGAGATTAATTTGTTGTTGGTGAGCTACTCAGGAGATATTTCTCCTTCTTCCCATAATAGAGAGAGATGTTCACAGTTCAGGCCAGGTTTGGTATTGTGGCTTTGTATGAAATACAAGCATCTAAGAGAACGGAATCAAAGTGAAATCTTGACTTGGTTTCAAATCAAAACCAAATCTCCATGTACTGTCAAAATCCTTGGCTTGCTTTATTGCAAGGGCAGTTCATGCAGAGAAAAGATAAGAGTGCCCAGTAAACAAGTAGCTTTTGGATACCAGATAAAACTGCAAAATGAAAGCACTTGACTGATGGATGATAAATGTTATTTGTCTGCCTTGTGTTGATACTATATTTTATGGGATATGAAGTAATACCTGCCTTGTAGATTTACTGAAGTGTGAGCAGGCAAATTTCCTGAAGATGGCTTTTTCGCAATGAGTTTATAGAACTTGAAGGGAAAATTAGTATTAGCTGGGGAGTTATTTTCAAAGAAAACTCCAGAAGATTCTCACAACAATATTTATTGGAGGTTGGAAATCGGATAAATATTTCCTTCACATGCCAGTAAGGGTTATAGTATTTGCAGAAGGCACAAATTCTCATGATGTTATATGGGTAAATACTCTCTGTGGTACAGAAAGACCTCTGTAGAGCAGGTTACATTAAATTATTTTTTAAGACTCAGGCACCCGAACGGGAAATTTTATTAAACGTCTGTGTTCGGTATTTCATTTTCCCAGTCTCCCCTGCTGTATCAGCTCTTTTAAACTTACTGGAGAATTCACCGTTTCTCCTCTTTGACCCTCATTAGTAGACTGAAGGAAAGAAGTTGGGTGTCTCCCTATTATGATTATGGGTTCCTGGACCGTGATACCTTGATTTAAATGTTGTTCTGGCCACTTGCTCATTTGTGCCCTTGGACTAGTCGTTGAACTTGTCTTGTACCTCAGTTTACCCATTTTAAAAATAGGGATAATGATCCTTGACTCATTAGGTTGTTAGAAGGACTGAGGTGCTAATGTCTTGAAAATGACAAATTTGCAACTAATATTCATTGCACTCCTTTCTTCACCAGTTTGTCCTTTCTATGACTTCAGGGCTGCCAGCATTTCAGAACCCAAGAGAAAAAACAGGGAAGAGAGCAGTTATGGAGGCAAGGGTTCCAAGTGGGAATCGTTAAATTAGGCAATAAAGGTGGTCACCTACTCTGCCTTTCTAAGAGATGATTCTTCATGGCCCTCTGATCTTCCTGGTAAGCTTTGAATTAAGTCTCTTTCTTTGTATACAAATTTAAGGTTCTGTAGGTTTCTATAGCTTTCAAACCTGATTGGGGGATTTTTCATCAGAAACTCCTTGTTTCCAATTTTCTATATATACTGTAATCCGAGGATTTGCTGCAGGGGTGAAGAATGTTTTATCTTCAGTTCAAGCTCTACTGAGCTAGGAATCCTCATCCAGAGAAAGTTCCTAGTGAGTTCAAAACGAACTTTTCCTAAGAAGAAGCTGTAGGACTTGGCCTACTGTGTATAGACATTTTTTATTCAGTAGCGTTTTGAAGATACATAGGATTGAACCAAGTATAGGTTCCCTCCAGTCTCCCCAAAGGGTTTCTTAACATACCTCCAGCCATCTGCATGTTCTAAGGGACAAATCACTCATTTGGTCTAGTTCAACAGCCTAGAATTTCAGAAATACAAGAAGCCCTTTGTGAAGAGGGAATGGTGTAGTGTATTTGAAAGTCTATTATTTTTACTTGGGTTAAAATATTGATATAATACAAAGGAAAGGACTACAATTATTAAAATCTGAATTTAGAAGTCGTTACTGTGATGGGAAGAGAATTGACATATTTTTTTCTGAGTTTTGGTAAAGGGCATAAATAAATCAATCCTATTTCTGACTCCCTGGAAAATATCATGAAATATAATTAGGATAAAATTAACAGAGTTCCTAATCAGTCAGCCAAGCAATGAGCATATATTTATTCCTGTATCAGCCCTCTGCAAAATATATGTCTAAGATATATAGAAAATATGGCTCTTGCTCTGAAAGTATTTATAGAATATTCTGAAAAATATGACATATATATGTACACACATATGTGTGTGTGTGTGTATATATATATATATATATATATATATATATAAAGCACTAAATGGAGCAGACTAAATTAATATATTATTCTGAGCACTTCACATTTCAGAAAATTTTTGTAAGACCTGTGATTGATGTCACTTCATTTCTACCAAAGTTTCACATAACACAACTCATTCGCGCTGTGGTTTAAGTGCCTGTTAGCTGTTTTTTGCAGAAATGGGGAAGAAGTTAAAATAGATTGCTAAGCATTGGCAAGGTAAGGGAGCTTAGGGGAATGTATTTTGGGAAATGGACTAATACAAAAAGATCAATAATGGGATATTGAAGACAGCTGTCTAAACTGAATCTTTTGCCTCTGCTGTCTTTCCTGAAGTCCAAGTGAATACATCCTTGAATAAGCATCAGGCAGTGCTTCTGAGTGACTGAGTAGGTTAAGCGTCTGCTTTCGGCTCAGGTCGTGTTCCCAGGGTCCTCAGGATCCAGTTCGGCCCTCTCCCTCTGCCCCTCTGTGTTTTATGAATAAAGGAATACAATATAAAAGAAAGAAAGAAAGAAAGAATAAGCGTCAAGCAGAAGCCTACATGCAGTGTATCAAACCTCAATTTTGACTCTGAGTTTTGAACAAATCACTCAACTATTTTCTCTAATGTCTTTCTGCGACAACAATTAATTCTTATTTGTTGCTGTATTTTCAGCACCTGTGTGCTAACATATGATAAGCACCCGGCATATAATTAACATCCTTCCATCTGGCTACTCCTCTCTCATTTTTCTATGAATTGCTTTCATCCTATTTTGTTTCCTCTGTTTATCCCCTCAAATTATAGTCTCCCAATTTTCCATCCATATACCCTTTCTTGCTCTTTCTACATACATTCCCTGTGTCTGCTCATTCTTCAGTGATCTCCTGTTTCCCAGTGACCAGGCAGTGTGGGGGTAGTAGGTTCATTTGCTGGCATGACCTTTGAAATCAAACAAACCTGGGTTGAAATTATTTTAGCACTGACTAGCTATCAGACCTAGAGCCTAGGAATACTTACCTTCTTTGATCCTTAGGTTATCCGTCTGATAAAAGAGTTTAATGATAGTACTGAACTTCAGAGTGTTATGATGAGAATTTGGGCAAATAGTAAGTAGAAATTAAATAACATAGTGGCGCCTGGGTGGCTTAGTTGCTTAAGTGTCTGACTTGATTTTGGTGCAGGTCAGGATCTGAGAGTGGAGTTGGAGTCCCCCACATCAGTTTCCTTGTTAGGCATGGAGCCTGCTTAAGATTCTCTCTCTCCCTCTTCCTCTGCCCCTCCCTGTTCACATGCTCTCAGTCTTTCTCTATGTCTCAAGGTAAATAAATAAATAAATACCATCGTTTGTGACTTAATAAGTACTCAGTAAATGTTAGTTGATTTTACTCTTGTTTATAACACTTTCTTGAGATACTATCATTTATTGTCGCAAAAAGCACCCATTTAATACATACAATTTAGTGGTTTTTTGGTAAACTGATGTACACCCATCAGCATATTAAATTTGAAACATTGTCTGTTCTCCCAGAAATAAACAAGTTGCCATTGGCATTAACTTCCCATTCCTCCATCTCTAGCCTTAGGAAATGGAAATGGTATTTCAGTTTCTGCTATTCCAGACATTTAGATGAAGGGAATCATACACTATAGAATAATATTTTTGAGGTTCATCCATGTTATAGCATATGTCAGTGATTCCTTTTATTGTTGAGTAATATTCCATTGTATCAATATATCACATGTTATTTGTCCATTCATTATTTGATAAAAATTTTTTTCTACTATGTGGGTATTATTAATCATGTTCCTAAGAACATTTGTGTACATGTTTTTTGTGAACTTACATGTTCATTTCTCTTGGTTATATACATAGGAGTTGGAATATACCTCCTGAGTCATATGATAACTCAATATTGAAGATTTTAAGGAAATGCCAGAACTGTTATCCAAAGCCATAGCGTTTTACATTCCCATCAGCAATTTCTGAGTTTTAGTTCCTCAGCATTCTTCCTAACACTTGTGTTTGTTTGTTTTTTAATTTTACCTATCCTAGCAGCTGTGAAGTGTTATCTCATTGTAGTTTTGATTTAATTTTCCTGAAGGACTAATGATTTTTGAGCACAGTTTATTATAGATCATTGCTCCTAGGGGTACCTCAGTCAAACATCTGCTTTTGGCTCAGGTCATGATCTCCACGTCCTGGGATGGAGCCCTGCATTGGGATTCCTGCTCAGCAGGGGGTCTGCTTCTCTCATGCTCTCCCTCTCTCTCTCTGGCAAATAAATAAAAATCTTTAAAGAAAATAAGGAATATATATTTGGTGTCTGTCCCTGGCTTTTGACACAGTGATCCAAAATCCCTTTGAATTTCCTGGATGTTAGGAATGTCCTTTGCTCGAACCTGGCATGTCTTGGTAGGCTCTTGAATAGTTCCAGCATGAGGATTCATTATCAGGAAGACCAAGCCACGATTAGAAGTTTGGAAAGTTCAGCACCACCTACAGGAAGGGGCGGAAAGAGTGCTGTAGATTAAAGTAATGAATATGTGTTTATGCCTTTGTCATGAACCCTTTACAACAATTCTGGAGGTATGGAGTTCAGAGAAATTCCAGGATGGCAAAGACATCCGTGTTTTTGGTGGGTGATGCACCTCAAGTTCCTGTATGATGGACATTTCCAGATCTTTTCCTATGTATTTCTTCGTTGTACTGTTCACCTGTATTTTTTAATAACATCCTTTATTATAAATTGCTAAACATAAGTATGTGCCTCTTAAGTTTTGTGAGCCATTCTAATAAGTTATTAAATCGAATGTGGGGGAGGTAATGGGAACCTTCAAGTTTGTCTGCAGCTTGGACAGAAATTTGAATATCCTAGGGACCATTACATGCGACTGGCATCTGAAGTGAGGGGTAATCTTGTGAAACTGAGCTATCAAACCTTTATGGAATTTGAAAGTAAGTACCTGGAGTGATGATGAATTTCATTACAGGGTACCGTATTGATGTCCAGGGAGTTGGAAAATCAGTTGTTGTGGGGAAAAAAAACCCTAAGATTTGGTGTCAGAAGTATTTTGACTAGAGAAGCATTTTCCTTTTTAATTATTTCCCATTTATCTGTTGGGTTGTCAAGAGTTCTTTATACATTCTCCATAGAACTCTGCTATGAAACATGACTTGCCCAAATTTTCTTCCTTTTTGTGGGTTGTCTTTTCACTTGCCTTATAGCAGTTTTTTAAGTAGAAAAGATTTAATTAATTTTCGTGTAATCCAATTTATCTATTTTATTTCTGTCATTTGCGGTTTTGAAGCCGTATCTAAGAAATGATGCTTGATCTAAAATCATGGTTATTTAGTCCTTGATTTCCTTCAATGAATTTTATAGTTTTAGATTCTGTGTGTTGGTCTGTGATGTGTTTTGAGTTACTTCTTGAACATGGTGTGATGTAGTGGTCCTAAATCACGCTTTTGCAAGTGGATATTCATTTGTTCTATAATCATTTGTTGAAGAGATTGTTTCTCAATGAATCATCAAGGCATCCTTGCCAAAAATGAATAGATTATAATTATTTGGGCTTTATGTCTATGCTTTATTTTCATTTCATCAATCTATGTGTCTATCTGTTGGCAAATACCACATTCTTCTTTGTTGCTGTAGTTTTTGTACTATGTTTTGGATTAGAGAAATATCTCTCCTCCAAGTTTGTTCTTTTTGAAAATTACTTTGGGTATTCTGGATCTCTTATATTTTCACATGAAATTTTGCATAATCTTCTGTTTTTTCTAAAAGGCTAGCTGATATTTTGATGGAGATTACATCGAATCTATACATCAGTTTGTGTGGTATTGTAATTTTAACATGATAACTGCGCCTTCCAATTCATGATCACAGATGTCTTCCCGTTTGGGTAGTATTTACTTAATTTTTCTCAGGGATATTTTTGAGATTTTTAATGTATAAACCTTTCACTTCTTTTGACAAGTATACACGTAAGTATTTTTATGCTCCTGTAAATGAAATTTATATGATTTCAGTAATCTTTTTTGATTGGTCATTACTAATATATAGATACATTTCATTTGTGTACAGAAATTTTATATTCTGCAACCTCCCTGAACTCTTTTATTCTGATAGGTTTTTGAGTGGTTTCTTTATGATTTTCTAAATGCAAGATCCTATTATCTGCGAAGAAGAGGGAGTTTTATTTCTTCTCTTCCAATTTAAATGTCTGTATTTTTTTCTTGCCAAGTTGCCTTTGCAAGAGTTTCCAGTACAATATTAAATAGAAGTTGTGAAGGCAGATTTGTCTTGTTCCTGAATTTAGGAGTATGATTCTGTGTAACGTCATGAATTATTATTTTAGTCGGTTTTCATTGCTGCTGAACAAGTTCAATTGTAAATCCTAATTTTTTAGTGTTTTTGTCATGTAAGGCTTCTGGATCTTTTCAAGTCCTTTTTTTTTTTTTTCCTTAGTGAGATGATAATATGGGTTTTGCCCTTGATTCTGTAGTATGGTGCATTACATTGACTTTGTATTTTGAACAAGTCCTGTAATCCTGTAATAAATCCCAGTTACTCATAATGTATAATCACTTTTATATCTTCCTGGATTGGGTTTGCTTATATATTGTTGAAAATTTATGTGTCAGTATTCATAAAAATTATTATTTATTTTTTATATGTCTTTTCTGGTTTTGGTATAAGGGCAACATTAATCTCATAGAATGTGTTCAGAATGTTCCCTTTTCTTTTTTTTTTTCTGGAAGACGTTGTCAAGGATTAGTATTAGTTCTTCTTTAAATGTTTAGAAGAATTTCCCAGTGAACACTTCTGGTTCTGTACTTTTCTTTAGTACGGAAGTTTTACAAAATTACTGATCCAATGTCTTTCCTTTTTAAATTTCTTTGTTTTTGAATCATTTTCAATAGGTTGTGTCTTTCCAGGAACTTGTGCATTTCCATTATTTAATTTTTTGGCAAACACTTCATCGTAGTATTTTCTTATAATAGTTCTTATTTTAATAAGATTTCTCTTTTTTTCATGTTTAATCTAGCCAAATCTAGTTAATTTTTTTATTATTTTTTTTCAATGAGTCAACCTTTGGTTGCATTGATTATTCTATGTTGTTTCTATTCACTGTTGTATCCTATCTAATCTTTATTAATTTCTTCCTTCTGTATGCATTAGATTTAATTTGCTGTCATTATCCTTTCCCATGGCAGAAGATTAGATTATTGGTTTGAGCTATCTGTGTGACATAGGTGGCTAACATCTCATTAGTAGATCCAATTTTATTTATTTATTTATTTATTTATTTATTTATTTATTTATTTATTGTATTTTTAAGATTTCATTTATTTATTTGACAGAGAGGGAGGGAGAAGCACGCTTCCTGCTGAGCAGGTATCTTGATGTGTGGCTCGAACCCAGGACCCTGGGATCATGACCTCTGCTGAAAGCAATGCTTCACAATTGAGCCACTCAGGAGCATCAGCAGAGTCAATTTTAAACGTCTGTTTTCAACCCTGAGTTTAATGGTGTCACATTTATACCTTCCAATTAATGTCTTTTGGGCATTTCTACTACAAAAGTTAGCAAATGATATAAATCCAGGGTATATTTTTTGGGAGTTATTTTCCAAATACACCACTCATCATGGCTAGCTTGCTTTAATCACCTAATTGTACTAACGTCCTTATTAGTTGGCATTAGGACTAGTATTCCAGGGTGCATTGCAATTTAGACATTTTTTTCTAGTACTTCATTTCAATGATATTCATAGTTAAAATTTTGTTTTTAGACAGCAGTGGAATTACTGCATTTCTCAAATCACCGGCAAGTTGTTATGTTTGATTTCAGGGTGGGAATAGTTACTTTCATCCTAAGTTCTCACCTTCATTTTCTTCAGTTGGTATCTCCAGTGTTCATGATTTTGAGATTTTAGTATGATAAAACTTTTGAAAATTGAAGCGAATGTTCATCGTACCTTTGGGTAAGGGCATTGGCTGAGTTAGATATATCTGTAATTATTTTCTTCTGCTGTTTGAATATTTTTTGTAAGTGCAAATACACAGCGACAATCTTCTGAAAAGCATAAAGCAAATACTTACTTACATCTGACACCTGGCTGTGAACTATAATCAGTTAGAACATCAGCCTTTGTGCATGTGACCTGCTCCTATTTACGTTGGCTAAACAGAGTTTTTATTCTAACATCGCTGTTTCATTATAACCTTTAATAATAAACCGGCCCAGCACAGATTGATTATGGCCGAGTTACAAAGTGCCCCCACAGCGTTAAGAATGGAAATGCTGACTGTGTGTGCCTTTTGTATAGCCAAGCCAGCGGGTACCGTAGGATTGTACTTCTCGAAAAGGTTAGTGAAGCATTTGAAGCTGAAGGAATTATTGTGCATTTCTTTGTGACTCAGAGATTTGTTCCAAAACAGTCAGTTTGTACCTGGAACTACTTTCCTGAAGCCAGATATTTCTTTTAGATTGATAATGAAATAGAAATTTGCAAACTTATTTCAATCCTGCTTTTGCCATTTTCTGGGTGATTTTGATAAAAATTCGTAAGTTCTTAGAACCTCAGTTTCCTCAACTGCATAATTGAAGTTGTATAATGCGGAATGTCCTATAGCATAGAAATTTGCCTTTCATGGTTAGTATAAGATTTCAGTTAAGGCCATACGTGTGTGTTTCCATATGTATCTAGCTTGATACATATTCCTTTCCCTTTAATTGCTAATTCTCATTTCCAGTTGACATTTGCCTAAGACATGAATTTTTTTTTTAAGTCTTTATTTTTAAAGTAATCCCCACTCACAGCTGGGGCTCAAACTCACAATCCGGAGATCAAGATTTGCATGTAACCCTGACTCAGTCAGCAAAGCACCCCAGTCACGATTTTTTTTTTAAGATTTTATTTATTTATTTATCTGACAGAGAGAGAGAGAGAGAGAGAGAGAGAGAGAGAGAGAGAGAGAGAGATCACAAGTAGGCAGAGAGGCAGGCAGAGAGAGGAGAAAGCAGGCTCCCCGCTGAGCAGAGAGCCCGATGTGGGCCTTGATCCCAGGACCCTGAGATCATGACCTGAGTCGAAGGCAGAGGCTTTAACCCACTGAGGCACCCAGGCGCCCGGCATGAATTTTTTAAAAAAACATTATCGTTTTTATGGTTTATGCAAGTCTTTTCTCCTAAATGATGACAATGATTCAACTGCTGGTGTAAGTGTCTGAGATTTCATCATAATAATTTCTGCAAGTATCACTTTTTATATGGAAGTCAATTCCCTAAATTTTGTGTTATTTATTGTGTGCTTAGTTTTCATTGCATAATTTTCCAAATATTTATACATTTTATCTTCTTCAATCTTTATATTTTAAGTTTTCATTTAAATTCCAGTTAGTTAACATATAGTGTAATATTAGTTTTAGGTGTACAATATAATGATTCAACACTCCATGGGACACCCAGTGCTTGCCACACGTGTAATCCTTAATGTCCTTTCCAGATTAAACCCATCCCTTTAGCAAGCCACACCCCTCACCTCTGGTAATCCTCCATTTGTTCTGTATAGGTAAGAGTCTTTTTCTTGGTATGTCTCTCTCTCTCTCTTTTTTTTCCATTTACTTATTTGTTTTGTTTCTTGCATTCCACCTATGAGTGATATCTTATGGTATTTGTCTTTCTCTGACTGAGTTATATTGTTTAGCATAATACTCTCCCACTTCATCCATGCCCTTGCAAATGGCAAGATTTCATCCATTTCTGGCTGAGTAATATTCCATTGTGTGTGTTTGTGTGTGTGTGTGTATACATGTATTTTTGCACATCTTTGTCCATTCATCAATTGATGCACTTGGGCTGTTTCCATATCTTTGCTAATATAAATAATGCTGATATAAACATGCAGGTACGTGTATCCCTTTGAATTAGTGTTTTTGTATCCCTTGGATAAATACCCAGTGTTGAGATTACTGGATTATAGGTTAATTCTACTTTTAACTGTTTGAGGAACTTCTGTATTGTTTTCCAACGTGGATGCACCAGTTTACATTCCCCCCAACAGTACAAGAAGGTTCCCTTTTGGGGCACCTGGGTGGTTTAGTCATTGTGTGTCATTGTCCCAGGGTCCTGGGGTCGAGTCCCGCATCGGACTCTCTGCTCAGTGGGAAGCCTGCTGCTCCCTCTCCCTCTCCCCTGGCTTGTCCTCTCTCGCTGTCTCTCTCTGTCAAATAAATGAATAAAATCTTTAAAAAAAATAATAGAAAAAAAAGAAGGTTCCCCTTTGTCTACATCCTTGGTATCACCTGTTGTCTCTTGTGTTGTTGATTTTTGCATCCTTTCATATGTCTGTTTCCCATCTGTATGTCTTCTTTGGGAAAACTTCTATTCATGTCTTCTCCCGTATTTTAATTGGAGTATTAGTTTTTTGGTTGTTGAGGTTTATAATTTCTTTAATTTTTGAATACTAGCCCGTTATCAGATATGTCATTTTTGAAGAACTTCTTCCGTTCCATAAGTTGCCTTTTATTTTTGTTGATTGTTTCCTTTGCTGTGCAGAATCTTTTTATTTTGATTTTGTCCCAGTAGATTATTTCTGGTTCTGTTTCTCTTGCTTCCAGAAACATATCTAGAAAGAAGTTGTTGCAACCAATGTAAAATCTATCACTGCCAATATTCTCTAGGATTTTTATGGTTTCAGGCTTTGCCTTTAGGTCTTCCATCCATTTAAAATTTATCTTTATGTATGGTGTAAGAAGTGGTCCAGTTTCATTCTTTTTCATATTGTTGTCCAATTTTTCCAGCACCATTTGTTGAAGAGACTTTCCTTTCCTCAATGGATGTTCTTTGCTACTTAGTTGAAGCTTAATTGACCATGCAGTTAATACTGGTAGTACTTTGATAGGGAGTGCATTACATGTGTAGATTGCTTTGAGTAATATAGACATTTTAACAATATTTGTTCTTCAGTCCGTGAGCATGGAAGTATTCTCAATGGTATAGAATTCCTTGTTGATATTTTTCTTTTGCCTTTATATACTTTAAATACATTTTCCTGGCTCGAAATCACACTATTTAATCGTTATGGTTGGCCTGACTAGGTGATGAAAATATTCTAGAAATGGTGATTATGAATGCACGTCATTGTGAATACATTTGATGGTACTGAATACTTAACATTAAAAATGCTTCAAATGATGAACTTAATCTTCCATACATTTTAGTACAATAAAACATGCTGAAATAACTTTAATAGATGTTTTTCTAAGAATGTATTCTCATAGTGTACGATTTATTTAACTTCAACAGTTATAACTATTTTGCTATTCCTTTTTTATCCAGCCCCCTCACTTACTTATATATTTTTGTAAGTCTTTATAACACAGATTCAACCACCATATTGTTTGAACTATGAATTTCATTCATTGTCTACATCAGTATAATACTCATGCTACTAAGTGACAAATTGTTTGGTCCATTGATTTCAACTACTGGGTAGTATTTCAGAGTGGGTAAATAATGTCAATTAGTAAATTTCCTCCACAGATGAATACCAAGTCTCCACATACTCACTTTCCCAGAACTGCAGTGTAGAGAAGCCTTTTATATTTGCTTTTACGTACTGTATAAGTATTTTTCCTGGGTAAATTTTTAGAAGTATACAAACATTACTAGAAGCAACAATACAATTTGTTTTACTATCAGTACTCTCTGCATCCTGGGTGGTATTTAGTTTTTGCGGTTTTATTTTATTTTATTTTATTTTTTTTAAAGATTTTATTTATTTATATCGCAGAGGGAGAGAGATCACAAGGAGGCAGAGAGGCAGGCAGAGAGAGAGAGGGGGAAGCAGGCTCCCTGCTGAGCAGGGAGCCCGATGCGGGCCTTGATCCCAGGACTCTGAGATCATGACCTGAGCCGAAAGCAGAGGCTTTAACCCACTGAGCCACCAGGCGCCCAGTTTTTGCGGTTTTATTGCAGAAAACACCTTACCTCTTGATCAGTTTCCTCTTTCATTCCCATTCTTGGAGCCATGTCATTTGTCACTTTTATTTAGATATATGTTTTAACCCCTAAAATTTTTCTGAGGCAAGATACTGCATATGATTCACCCTATTTTGGAGAAGCTACCGGAGTGGTTGTCTAAAAAATTTGCACATTTTGTGTTCACTAATCTGTAACCTACCTCCACAAAATTAACTGATGATTCACAACTCAAGTTAAATTTGTTTCCTTCTGAATCATACCGTTGTCCTTTCAGATAACCTCTGAAACTTGTTGATCATTTATATTTCTGTCAAGAACTGTAGCAAGCCTCAAGATTTGGAGATTTTAAGTCATCATTGGGCTTTGGTTTCAGTATCTCAAACCTAGAAAGGTTTCTCCGACCTCAACGCCAGGGTGACCATTGTGTTCTTGGACCCTATCTACTGACTATAATGATAGTGGTGGTATTTGCAAGTTGAATAAAGATACACTGAGCATATATAGTGAGGAAGTAGTATCTTTGACAGAGAATAGAGACATGCAGTGAAATGACATTTTATCAATAAATAGGTTGCTCCCCAGTTGGAGACAGTCTTAGAATCCAAGAATCTGCTATTAGGAATTTGTGTCAATGAAGGTCAGTACCAACCTGGGAGATACTCTCACAGGAAACAACAGAAGAAGCAGAGATATAGCCCTTAGTAGAAGTGATGATGCCCTAGGAGGGTTATTAGAGTCATGAAGTAAGAGGACCTGAGAACAGAGACCAGAGAACAGTAACAGGAATAGAAGTCTGGAGAATAGCATCACCAAAAACTGACTCATGATCCTGAGGTGTTCCTTTAAGCCTTCTTTTTTCTATTGAGGTAGAACCTGTTTGGGTTTAGGGATCATGTCTTTTCAGTAGTGTGTCATCCTGTGCCCCTAACAGTGATTTATGTAAAGCAGGTTATCCATAAATTGTTTATGAATTGATGTATGTTGTAACATGTATTACTTTTGTACTTTGGCTTTAACAATGTAGGAGAAACTTTTCACTTTAAAATACACAAATTTTTCATGATGGATGTTTTGGAGAATAAGTGCAATAATGGTCTCTTTGGGATGAAGGCAAGTTGTTCTTAGAGATGCTTTCGTTTCTGGAGGTTCTAGGGTATAATACATTTTTTTTTACTTTGTCTTATGTTCTAAAGGATATATTCTTTTTTTAAATCACTGTTTTCAGATTCAAGTCAGCAAATATAAGTTGAGTGGTAGTTTGCATTAATTTCATGATCACTTTTACTTTTGACTTTTCTTTGTTCCCCTCTTGCACTTTTATGGACCAATGGAGATAACTCAGAATAATCACCCTATTTCATTATCAGTTGATTCACAACCCAAATTTCTTTGGAGCATTCAGTCTGAGTTACCATGCAACTTCATGTTACATGGGCATTAGGTCATGAATGTTTGTAATTGCCACCAGGAATTGAGTGGGATACCCAGGAGAAACCCAGGAAAAATCTGCTTGGTCAAAAGGCTCTTATGGCTAGATGAGTATAGGTGTGATTTTAGAATCATAAACCTGTTGCTAACCTCATTGTGTCTTTTCCTTCAGTGCCAAAAATCTGAGTGAATGCTCCTCTAATTTGGGTGTTATATGGAGAGAACTTCCATCATGGAGGGCTAGCCCCGTCTAGGAAGCTGGATACTTGTTATCACTGCTCATAAAAATGAATGCTATCAGTGTCCCTCCAGTAAGATTAGCTCCATTTCCCCAGAAGGTTAGCAGGATGCTAATATTACCAGCAGTAAAATAAGTTTTTAAAAGTGAGTGTTAAGTGCTGACCTATATTTACAATGCTTTTCATGTATTGCATGCCTGGTTAATCTAACCCTTTCACTGGGAGTATGCATTATCCATATCTTGTAGATTCCTGCATACAAATACCCAGAACACCTCTCACCCGATAAACATTTGTCCATATTCGTACATTCGTACAAAGTACATCTGGCTACTACACCAATTAACATGAACCCCTACATTTGAAGTTCCATACAGCAAATTTTGCCAGCCTATCAGATTCTTGATAGCTTGGGGCTGTGAGTTCAGACTTGAAAACTATAAACTGTTGAGATCTTTGTGGACCCTGCAAAAAGTATACAGTGGGAAAGTTGTGTGGCAGAGTTGGTAAATGCATAGCCTTCAAAACATATGAGAGGAATTTCTTGGAAAGAATTATGTTGATTCATAAATCCAATGAGGTTTACTCCAACAAGTACTTAATGGCGAAGGAATCATAGAGAGAATTGTCTAGGGAGATGGCCAGTGGTCATCAGGAATACCTTGGAGGAAACATCCTTTACTTATGTCACATCAGAAGTGGACATGTGAAGACAAGAAAGTGTGATAGGTCAACTGAGAAGGACTTTTACATGTCCTATGAAAATATATCCTTTTTCAAACCATACCACATTGTCCTCTCTAGCATCCTCACCTTCCAGTGTGGTTTCAGAATGATGATTTATGAAGTATTAGTCTCCCTTAGCTGCCATTGGCTGAGGAATTTGCCTTGATGACTCAACAATGTTGAAAGGTGTGGTCTTTGGAATTCTGTGGAGTGGTATCTACTGGTAAGGCAAGATTGGT
Source organism: Ailurus styani (assembly GCA_002007465.1). Taxonomy (NCBI): domain Eukaryota; kingdom Metazoa; phylum Chordata; class Mammalia; order Carnivora; family Ailuridae; genus Ailurus; species Ailurus styani. The sequence continues at coordinate 608,033 of LNAC01000379.1, read as the reverse complement.
AGAAATTGGGCAGCTTTAAAATGGCTAAAGTGACACTGAAATACAGGATCCTAGTGTACCTGTGAGACTTCGATCCACAAGCACCTGGCAGAACAGAAGGAAGACCCTTCAACTGAGATTCAGAGGTTGTGGCAAGGTACGATGATCTATCCTCTCTTCTTCATTGCCTACCTCCCCTCCAAGACTCCTCCCTGTCTTTGCCTGTCACAAATATTCTCTTCAGCCTCAACCCATTCTCATTAAATCCCCCCTTTTCCCTAACTAAATTCCCTGCTTGGCTCATCATTTTGTTTTAATTTTAGGAGATAGGAAAACAAAAAGGCTACTTCATTTGAGTTAACATAGCCTATCTCTTCACTGAACTGCACATACTTCCAGATAGCAGGACACAGGAGGAAGGGTAGCACACTTTGTCCGTTACCATCCACTCTGAAGTAGGAACCCACGTTTAGTGCAGCTACACCAGCTCCACGGGTTGCTGCAGACCTGCACAATCCCAAGATATGGCTCCAACTTGGATAATTGATGATGATGATAAAACTCAATAAGGTGAGAAGAGCCCATCTTCCCATGAGATAATGCATGCATCTCTGAGTTCTTTGATGATGGAAAGTGAAGTAAGAAAGTAAGAGGCCTGGCTGACAAAAGGGATGGGGGTGATGACTTTTAGGCACTGGGGAATAAATTGATAGTTGCACAGGAATTACATTTGGGATAAGACAAGGTGAGGATTGAGTACTGAAGTCAAATTTTCCATCATAACATATTAAGCCATGTCTGAGGAAGAAAAACTCCTGTGGTTCATATGGAGTAGTAGGAGGTGAAGGGCAGCCTCCTATCAGTGTTTGGATTGCCAGAACCCAGATGGGAAGATGGTAAATTTTTTTGTGGAGCGATAATGACACTTCAAAATAAGGCAGAGGAAAGAATCACTATTAGTCCTCCTCAAGTTGGCATTGGTTTTGGTCCATTCTATTTTGGAAGCAAAGATAAATCCTATGAAGTATCAAAATACTCACCTAATAGTACCTTTGAGTTAGAAAATAATGGTGTTTGGAGGTCATGAACCCAACACTGATGCCGGCAATGTTTTGCTAAGAGTTTTGGGTGTGTGTTCTACCTATAGAGGGGTGTGGAAGTTTATGATCTGTTGATACTGCCCTTGAGATCTTATGAAATTCTTCTTGTCTACTTAGATCCTTATAACTACACCATCCAAGTATAGATAACTATAGTGCTGTTTTTAGAATACCTTGTGTTTCTTATTATAGATTTACATATATGTACCATTTCATTTCTTGAAATGAGTACGTTAAGTGTTACCCTGTGACTCATAACTAAGAAATTTAGAAAATGCTTCTATACGACCTTCTAACTTTTCATCTCTTTTTTTGTCTCACTTCTGTTATTTATATTACTTATATGTAGGTGTAGTGAAAAAATTTACATTCTGATTGGTAACAATAGTTCTCTTACTCTTGCTCTGTCTTAAAAGTATTCAGTGAGTGGTACCGATGTTACTCACTGTGTTAAGCTTCTGCCTTTGGCTCAGATCATGATCCCAGGATACTGGGATTGAGTCCTGCACTGGGCTCTCTGTGCAGCAGGGTGCCTGCTTTTCCCTTTCCCTCTCCCTGCCGCTCTGCCTACTTGTGCTTTCTCTGTCGAATAAATAAATAAAATCTTTTAGAGAAAGTTTACAATGATAGGTCCTAAATGCAGCAAGTTCACCATTGTGCAATGAAGTCTCATTAGAAATATATGTGGCAGGGTCTCCTGGGTTCATAGTTGGTTAAGTGTCCATCTCTTTGTTTCTGCTCAGGTCCTGATCTCAGGGCTGAGACTGAGCCCCGCGTTGGGCTCCCTGCTCATGGAAGATTCTTCTTTTTTATTTTTATTATTTTTTATTAACATATAACGTATTATTTGTTACAGGTGTACAGGTCTGTGATTCATCATTCTTACACAATTCACAGCTCTCACCGTAGTACATACGCTCCCCAATGTCCATAACACATCCACCCCCATCCTTCCCACCTCCCTCCCCACCAGCAACCCTTAGTTGGTTTCCTGAGATTAAGAGTCCCTTATGGTTTGTCTCCCTCTCTGGTTTCATCTTGTTTCATTTTCCCTCCCTTCCCCAAGATCCTCTGTCTTGTTTCTCAAATTCTTCATGTCAGTGAGATCATATGATACTTGTCTTTCTCTGATTGTCTTATTTCGCTTAGCATAATACCCTCTAGTTCCATCCATGTCATTGCTAATGGCAAGATTTCTTTTTCCAATGGCTACATAGTATTCCATTGTATATATATAGGCCTCATCTTCTCTATCCATTCCTCTGTTGATGGACATCCAGGCTCTTTCCGTAGTTTGGCTATTGTGGATATTGCTGCTATAAACATTGGGGTGCATGTGCCCCTTCAGATTACTATGTTTGTATCTGTAGGGTAAATACCCAGGAGTGCAATTGCTGGGTCATAGGGTAGCTCTATTTTCAACTTTTAGAGGAACCTCAATACTGTTTTCCAGAGTGGCTGCACCAGCTTACCTTCCCACCGACAGTGTAGGAGGGTTCCCGTTTCTCTGCATCCTCGCCAACATCTGTCGTTTCCTGACTGGTTAATTTTAGACATTCCGACTGGCATGAGGTGGTATCTCATTGAGGTTTTGTTTTGTATTTCCCTCATGCCAAGTGATGTTGAGCACTTTTTAATGTGTTTTTTGGCCATTTGGATGTCTTCTTTGCAGAAATGTCTGTTCATGTCTTCAGGGCAGAGTGTTCTTAAGACTCTCTCTCCCTTCAGCTCAGTGGTTTAAAGACTCTACCTTCCGTTCAGGTTATGATCTCAGGGTCCTGGGATCGAGGCCCGCATCCGGCTCCCTGCTCAGCGGGGAGCCTGCTTCCTCCTCTCTCTCCGCCTGCCTCTCTGCCTACTTGTGATCTCACTCTCTCTGTCACATTAAAAAAAAAAAAAAAAAGATTCTCTCTCCCTCTCCTTCTGCCCTTCCCATACACCTATTAAATAAATAAATCTTTTTTAAAAAGAAATATATGTGGTAAATTCTTGCATAAATGACATTTTTTCTCTGTTGCATTATAATTAGATGACACTCTGATTGGATATAAGACGGTTATGTTATTTTCTCTTGTAAACATTGTTCCCCTGTCTTCTATCAGTGACTGTTGCAGTCAAGCATTTTCAGTCCAGACTTTATTTTCTTTTTATGGGCCTAACTTCATCTTTTGTTTTACTGCATATTGTCCTTTATTTATGAATTCTAGTAATTTTTTCCACTATCTTTTGTGCGTTGTGCCAATTTTTCCTGTGAATTGATGAAAGGAAAATTTCAATCTCAAGGCTAACTCTCTAGTCTGAATGATTTTCTGTATAAAAATGTTTACATTTCTCTCGTCTTCCACTTCCTTCATCTTATTTTTCAGGAATGATGATTTTATGTATATTAGATATCCTTGATCCGTTCTCCTTTCCATTTGATTTTGTATACTTCACTCAATCTCCTGTATTTTTGGCTGATTTTTCAGTACTGTGTTTCCTGTATTTTTTTTTTCCTGTTTGAGTATGATGTGGTTTCACTTTTCTCTACCATTTTAAGCTAGTTTTCTGAAATCATTTTTCATATTTTTCTATTGCCTCATTATATTTCTGTTTTATTTGTATTTGGGGATTTTGCTTAAATGTCAATTTAGAATTCCATTTGCAACTCTATAGTGTTTAAAAGCTCACATTTCCAAATTTAGTATTAGAAAATTACACAAACTGAAAATGTATCCCTTTTCCTGGACTTACTGTATAGTCCAGGTTACTGAGTAAACAATATCCCCAAATCTAGATAGATTTGTGCTTCCAGAGCTTCATCGTTATGGTTTATTTATTTGGTGCGTAAAGTATTAATTTCATAAATTACTAGGAATGCTGAAATGATCATTTTGATGAAGTGACAGAGGTTGATTTTAACTATCATGACAGCAAAATAGTCCTGAATGTTTCAATATTTCTAAAGCTTCCTATACTTTCATGAGTTTATGTGAAGGAACCCCATCTGGTTTTCATGGTGTATATCCAAGGAATGTCCTCTTTTGTCGCTGGAAAATGGAGGGAAGAGTGATAATTGTGAAATATATTAAGAGCCTTCTTTGTAATAAAACCATGCTCCAGGGTTAAAAACTTTCAGCAATTTAGCAGTGCCTGGGTGGTTCAGTAAGTTACGCCTCTGCCTTCGGCTCAGGTCATGATCTCAGGGTCCTGGGATCGAGCCCCGCATCAGGCTTTCTGGTCAGCGGGAGCCTGCTTCCCCCTCTCTCTCTGCCTGGCTTTCTGCCTACTTATGATCTCTCTTTCTGTCAAATAAATAGATAAAATCTTAAAAAAAAAGTATTAAAAAAAACCACAAAGAAACAACTTTCAACAATATAACCCAGTTGTATGAAGGGTATTCCTCTGATTCCATCTTCTTTTAGTCTTTCAACCTCACCTGTGGGCCATCAAAAGAAAAAGAAAAAGAAAAAAAAAACCCGTGTTAAGAGGGATTTAAGGATTCAATGATATTGACTGGAATGCTGGGGCCAGTTAATGCAGAAGAAATGAGCTGAGTTAAAATCTACACAAATGGTGAAATGGTTTTGATTGTCAAAGCAGTTCAATATACGCCCACTAAAAGATGGAGATTCAATAATGAAATTTGATAAATAACCCCAACTTTACACTTTTTACCCCCCAGCTTTAAAGTTTATGACCACAACAATATAGCACCAGTATAATAAAAGTGGGATAAATCTGAAATTGCTACAGGAATCAGATTCTTTCTCATTGTAATACTTATTGCAGCCCAATGTCATGATGGGAAATAAAGTTGCACAGTGTAGTAATTTGAAACATCTGTCACCTATAGAAAGAGAAAAGATAAAACAAAACAAAATCCCTAACCAGAGTAAAATAAAGCCTAAGAATAAAGTAGTATAGATCTCTGTTCATATTTCTGATATATTTCCAGCTTCCAACAGAAATTTACAAGGGATGTTTTAAACATGAGAAAAGACAGCATGGATTTTATGTATTGAGAAAACAGCCTGTGTACCATATTCAGATTTGATTTAGATGTTGTAATTACCAGGCTGGCAATTTGAAATCAATATGATTATGTTATATCCTGAAATATGGAAAAAGTAGATAACAAATATGAAAAGGTGGAAAATAAAATCATAGAGATAAAAACTCTAAACATCAAATGGTAGTAAGAAAGTAGCATTGTAACAAATTCAGAATGCAATTGATAGCCTCATTTGTAGACTGGACACGGTCAAAGAAAGAATCACTGACTTTGAAGATGAGTTTATTCAATCTTCCTAGACTGAAACACATGAACAGAGATTAGCGTTTATACATAACAGAACATCTAACAACTGAGGGTAAATATAAAGAGTTGCAAGATGAGCATCATTGGAATACCAGGAGGATGAATAATGGAGTCCAATAAATATTTGAAGTGATAATGGATAAGAACTTCCTGAATATATTGAGAGACAATGAATCACAAGTTCATTATACTCAGATATACCAAGTATTATTTAACAAAAATATACCTTCAACTGAGCATATATTCCAAATGCATTAAAAAAATCATGAAATAGAAAATCTTTAAAAATGATACACTAGGTGTACTATGTTTCTTCCCTCCTGGGCTCAGTCCCAGTTTCGGATGCTATGGCTGAATGCCTCAAGAAGGACCGAATCCTTCGTAAATATGGGTCTTGTTATGGTGCCTCACTCAGGAAAATGGTGAAAAGTATTAAAATAATCCAGCTCACCATGTACCCTTGCTCCTTCTGTGGCAGAGCCATGATGAAAAGATGAGGTATGAGGATTTGGCCTTGTGATTCATGCATGAAAATGGCAGCCTGTGGTATATGGACTTTTAACAGCACTTCTGCTATCACAGTACACTGTACCGTTAGAAGAATGAAGGAGTTGAGATAGCATTAGATGTTCCACCGTTTGAAACATTGCTAGTCTAAAATAAATGGTTTAATTGATGTAAAAAATAAAAATGATACACCAAAATCTCATCTATAGCAAAACTAGTGGAAGAAAATCAGGAAAAATGCAAGCAGGAAACATATAGCCATATACATGCTGAGAAATTTATTCAGTATAGTATAAGAATTAGCAGATTAAATCTTAGAATATTTATCATCAGAGCTCTCCTGATGGAAAAGTTAAAAGAAGTTCCGTATGCAGAAAGAAAATCACATTCATTAGGTATTTAGATTTGCGTCTCCTTAAGGAAGAGCATCAGAGAAGGATAAATGAAGTTAAGACATTTTTCTTAATTGACCTAAACAATGACACTTTACTTAAAGTAGCAAATATATATTGGGTCATTATAACACGTACAAGTGAAATGAATGACAGGAAGGTGACAATAGACAGAAAAGAGGAATTAGAAAACTGGCATAAGGTACCTATACTATACATGAGGTGATATGATGTTATTTTAAAGTGGATTCATATTATCTCATAATCTATATTTTAGACTCTGGGGCAGCCATGAAAATAATTTTTAAAAAGGATAATTGAAAATAGAGGAAATGCTCAATGAAATCAATTTGCATAAAAAGAGAAGGAAAAAGAAATTTAAAAAAAGCAGTTATTAGAAAACTGTTATAAACGGTGTTTCCTGGGTTGCTCAGTTGGTTATGCGTCTGCCTTTGGTTTGGAACACGATCTCAGGGTCCTGGGATTGAGTTCTGCATTGCGAGTTTTGCTCAGTGAGGAGCCTACTTCTCCCTCAGCCTGCTGCCTTCCCTGCTTATGCTCGTGCTCTTTCTCTCTGACAAGGAAATAAATAAAATCTTGAAAGGAAAAAAAAGGAAAATTGCTATAAACATAATAAATATTAATGTAATTATATTCTATAGGGATTTTAAATATGAATGGTCTAAATACACCAATGCAAGACAGAGATTTCAGGATTGGGAAAAAAAACTCACAAATTTGATAGGTTACCTAAATGGATCAATTATTTAGTAGGGCAAGTATCATAATTCTTATGATGGGAAATTGCTAAACTGAATATTGCTATATACAGAACAGAAATTGTGTGAATAATTAATAACCTTCCAGAAAGGTAGTACTAGTATATATATTTTTATTGGTTAATTTTTAAGGAATTTAAGGAGGAAGTTACAGCAACTTTGAACATTCTAGCCAGGAAACTAAGTAGAGAGAGTACCTCCTCACACATTATGTATAACCAGGATTAATAAAAGCCAATAATGATATTGCAGATCAGGAAAACTGCAGACCAGTATTTAGTATGGACACAGGCGTACAAATTCTCAACAAAATTTAGTAAATTGAACCTAAAAATTTTAAAAATAATTATAACCAGATGTGTTCCAGATATGTAAGGCTTGTTCAACATTAAAAATTCAATGGTATAATCTATCTTAACAAACAACTAAGGAGGAAAAATCATATCAATTCATAAAAGTATTTTACTTATTATTTTAAAACTGTCATCATACTGGGAATAAGACAACATTCTTATCTGAGGCACCTGGGTGGCTCAGTGGGTTAAGCGTCTGCCTTCAACTCAGGTCATGATCCCAGGGTCCTGGGATCAAGGCCCGCATTGGGATCCCTGCTTGGCGGGAAGCCTGCTTCTTCCTCTCCCACTCCCCCTGTTTGTGTTCCCTCTCTCGCTGTGTCTCTCTCTGTCAAATAAAATTTAAAAAAAAAAAAACACACAACATTCTCATCCTGATAAATACCATCTTAAATAATTTGCATCTAACATTAGATGTTATATACTGGATACTTTTCTTTTAAGATTAAGATCATGGATGTTCTCCTTTACCAGACATAATAATGAGAAACTCAGCCATTAGAATAGGATTTTGTTTTTTAGTTTTACATGTTACAAGGTTGAAATAAAACAACCTTCATCATCTTCTTCTTCTTCTTCTTCTTCTTCTTCTTCTTCTTCTTTTTGTACGATTTTATTTATTTGAGAGAGAGTGCGTGCGTCCCAGCATGGGGAGGGGCAGAGGCAGAGGGAGAAGTAGACTCCCCACCAAGCCTGGAGACAGACACAGGGCTCAGGACCCTGGGAACTTGACTCTAGGTTAAGGTAAGTGCTTAACTGAAGCCACCCTAGCATCCACCTTCATGTTCATATGATATTATTGTCTACATAAAAAACTATACCTCAAAAACTACCAATAATTCCCTGAAAGAATTAATAAGCAAGTATTGTATGTTGAACTCTCCCAGAACTAATAAGCATGTAAAGCATGTTTTGAGGATATAGAGTAAATATATAAAAGTCAATTGCTTATCTATATCCCAGCAATTAACATTTGGAATTAGTGTTTTTTTTTTTTTTAAAGATTTTATTTATTCATTTGACACAGAGAGAGAGATTACAAGTAGGCAGAGAGGCAGGCAGAGAGAGAGGAGAGAGGAGGAAGCAGGCTCCCCGCAGCCCGATGCGGGCCTCGATCCCAGGACCCTGGGATCATGACCTGAGCCGAAGGCAGCGGCTTTAACCCACTGAGCCACCCAGGCGCCCCTGGAATTAGTGTTAAAAAAGTAACATTAACAATGGCATGAAAAATAAGTACTTGAGTATAAATCTATTAAAATATACAGGATTTGTATGCAGACAACAGTGATGAGAAAAAAACAGGAGATTAAAATAAATCCCAATTCATGAATTTGAGCACTTACTATTGGTAATGTCAGTTCTTCCCATGTTTATAATTTTAATGCAGTGCCAAATGAATTTTCTGCAAGGCATTTTGAAGATATTGAGATATGTAAAAAGGAAAATGAATATCCAATATAATAGTAAGTAACAAAATTGTAAAAATATCACAACTCAATGTCAAGATTTCTTTAACAATTATGTGAACAAGAAAATATGATGGTGAAAAATAGTAAGACATTTACACCAACATAATAGTATTGAATGTCTAAATATAGATTTAAGCAAATAGAGTGAAATGATATTTGACAAAGACACTAAGGTTATTTGACGGAGAAAAAGTAGATTTTTTACAAGTGTTTCTGGAACAATATGACATCAGTATAGAGAAAAAATGAAACTAAAAATAGATCTTGTTATCCTTTTGACAAAAGTTAACTCCAAGCGGTTCATAGACCTTAATGTAGAATCTAAAACTATAATATTTCTAGGAGATAACATACGAGAAAATCTATTTAACCTTTGAGTTTGGTGATGACTGTTGAATACAATACCAACTGCATCACCAGGAACAAAAAAATGTATAACTTGGAGCTTATTAAAATAAGAAAATTCTGCTGTGTAAAGGAAAAAATTAAAGAATGCAAAAAAAGGGCGCCTGGGTGTCTCAGTGGGTTAAAGCCTCTGCTTTCGGCTCAGGTCATGATCTCAGCGTCCTGGGATCGAGGCCCACATTGGGCTCTCTGCTCAGCAGGAAGCCTGCTTCCTCCTCTCCCTGCCTCTCTGCCTGCCTCTCTGCCTACTTGTAATCTCTCTCTCTGTGTCAAATAAATAAATGAAATCTTTAAAAAAAAATGTGAAGAAAAGCCACTAAGGAGAAAATATATATAAAACACATTACTCATAATTGACTTATCAAAAATATACAAAGAACTACTTTTAATTTGTGTATTTTTCCATATATACTAATTATATGTATACAACATAATGACTAAATATTTGTACAGATTATAAATTAATGAACTCAACAGTAATGAACAGAATACCCCATTTTAAAGATGAATAAAAGTCCTTACCAGAGTAATCGTCAAAGAAAATATCGAGATGGCAAGTAACCATTTAAAAAGATGTTCAGCGTCATAAGTCAATTGGAATATGAAAATTAAAACACCAGTGTGTTCTAGGTATATACCTATTAGATTGGCTAAAATAAAATAATACTGACTATGTCAGTGCAGTGTAAGGACATGGAGCATCAGTGATTGCTGGCAGGTATGGAAAATGGTAATGAAACTGGAAAATTATTTGTTAGTTTCTTGTCTTATACAGCAGTCATACTCCTAGGTATTTCCTTAACAGATTTGAATAACCTAGGGTCATTCAAAACCTGCACATGAATATTTGTGGTATGTTTATTCCCAAAAGTAATACAACGAACTCTTCCAAAACATTCTTTAATAGAAAAATGTGTAATTAAACTGTTTTGTTTCCATACAGTGGAATACTCTTCAGTGGGAGAAAGAATGTGCTATAAAGCCGTGCAAAGAGGTGGAGCAATTATAAATGAATATTGCTTAGGGAAAGAACACCATCTGAAAAACTACCTACTATGCCATTCCATTTATGTGACATTTTTCTTAAAGCAAAAATTTTATAGATTATAGATTAGTAGCTGGTAGATGTTCAAGGTGGGAGCAATTTAAGTAAATGTAGTAGATAGTACCTTTTAGAACAGTGAAATATTTCTGTATGATACTTTACTGGTAGTTATCTCACATACGTATGCATTTGTTATACACGTACATATTTCCTGCCTCTGCACATTGTTTGGGCCTAGAAGCAAGCATAACTGTGTAGAAATAAACACATTCATTTCCCAGCTTTTGTTTTCTAATACTCTCCAATGAAGAAAGAGAAATCTTTGAATACATAGTTTGGCATAGTGCTTTGCAATATATGAGTACTGGAGCATCTTCTTCTGGTAAGAATAAGGGAGGTCTCCAAATACATTTGTTCAATGTATGTTTTAATATATATGCTGCTGAAGTAAGCGATGGTCAGTGTTAATTGATGCTTGATCTTATTGAAAGAATTCCCAATGTTGAAATCCAGAATAATTTGAGTTACTAAATATTAATAAAAATTTAAAATGAGTGTTGTATTTTAATCTCAAATATAAACGAAATTTATATGAGCACACAATGTTATCAGTGATTCAATTAGAAAATAATTGGGGAGAATCATCGAATCTGCCATCCATATAATTTATATAGATTTTCCCTGCTCAAGGAGGCGGAACATAAATCCTTATTCCTCAAGTGATGTACATGTGACTTTCTGCCAAAATATAGATAGTGGTGTTAAACAGTCACCATATATTGTCCAAAATCTGGGTGTTAAATATAATAATATATCAGTATTTGTTCATTAATATGACAAATTTACCCTACTACTGTATAATGTTAAAAATAGGGGGAACTTGGGTAGCAGGTATATGGGAAATCTATAATATTCTTGTACATTTTCTGTAAAGCAAATTCTGTTCTAAATAAAATTACTTAACAAATGAGTAAATCAATGCCTGGACAAAAATACCTGTTTTTCATTAAGATGTTTCAGTTAATTATGTTATCAGGTGTACAGAAGCATTTTTGTGTATGTTTGTTATTTGACATTTGCCTTTCCTGCTCCTTGCTTTCTTTGTTTTATTGTTAAATACAGGATCTTTTTCTGGTTCCTTATTTTTATTACTTGACTTTGAGACATTTTTTATAGTTATTTGAAATTAATTTTTGTGGACATTGGTATGGTTGTATTTCTGAATAAGCAGAAATTTCTATTTCATAGTGATGATCCTCTTCAAAAGTTTGAGAGATAATTTTAGCCTTTATTTCTCCATTCGGGTTAGTGGATTCTACGGCTGTTCATAATTCCAACAATGTCCTCAACTCAATATGATGGGGACATTGCATCCTGCTGTGATGGCTTGCCTGCATTTCCTTTACCAGATCATCTCTCATATTGTTACTTGGATTCACGTGATTTGTCAGAATCAATCTATGTCACCAGACTAAATTGTGCCAGGTTACTAATTTGTTCTTAAATTAATACAATTGCAATTTGGAATTTAGGGGACGTAAAATGCATTTTTAAGTTCAAGTGTAAGAAAACACATGCAGAAATGACCAAGAAATTTTGGAAAAGTAACAGTTATTAGAAATGCGTCATATCAGATACTTAATAATGTAAATAGTCGTTAACTAACATATTGTGATACTGGCTTAAGAATGGACAGGGAGATCAGTGAAATAGTACAGAGACTCCTAAAGTGTAATTTTTAGATGAATTTTTATTCAGGGAATTGAGACATCTCAACTTGAATGCTTCATTATTTTTCTCATTGAGTCATCGTGTGTCCACTTTTCTCCCCTCTAGATATTTTCTCCATGGTGAAATATTACAGTGATCTAAAAAGCACAGATATGATCTTATCATTTTCCTTGTTAACACTGATGGTTTCTAAATACCAACATTTCTTTGAAGTATTTAGGCTCCTAGTAGAAATGAATGATTCTTGGGGTGAAGCAGAGAGCCGCACACAAAAAAAAAGTGTGGGTATGTCAATAGTGTATGTGAGTTAACCTGAAAATTTTATCTATGGTCAATACTGGAATATTTTGAGCAACAACATAAATAGCATGGTCCTGGAATATAATTTAAAACATAATATAAAAATACATGAGTCTCTACTGACAGAAGGAAAATATTCATGAAGTTAATGAGGAAGAAGAGACAAATCTTTTATATAGACCCAGTATAAATATTATCTGTAGATACATTCCATTCCAGGAAGTGGAACTAAACTTCCCTGAATGGGGGCTGGATTTAGTGACTTCCAAAAATCGTAGTACAGAAATGGGAATGTGGTAATTTTATGTGGGAATTCTTTCCTTACTTCTCAATGAACTTTACCATCAGTAGGGATAAGTGATATGAATAGTATGTACCTCTTGATATGGTTGTATACGATACTGTCCAAATATCATATATAGCATCCAATCCTGAGTTGGACAATTCAGAACATATGTGAACTGTATACCTCAAAAATGAAACGTTCAAGAAAACTAAGAAAGACACAATTGGATGACACTTAGGAAGAGTTACGGCAGCCAAGTGCAATGTGGTACCTTAGACGGGATAGTGGAACAGAAAAGGATATTAATAGAATAACTCATGAAATTCAAATAAAGCCTGGTGTTTCTGTAATAATAATATAGCAACATTGCCTTCTAAATTTTGAGAGATGTCCTGCAGCAATGCAAGATCATCATCTTTTACAACAGCATGAATTGTTTACAGGATATCGTTATATTCTCTTTGTAATTTTTCTATTAATGTGTGTATATTGCGAAACTAGATCCGTTCCTCGCAAGTCTGGGCAAAAGATATGCATGTTCTCTCTTTTCAGTCCTATTTTACATCACGCTATGTTACCTAGGTAATGCAGTAAGAACAACACATAAAATGTTGAAATGAGGAAATAATACTCTTTGTTCTTGATGATACGATTGTGTATGAAATCTCAAAGAAACAGGAACAACCAGAAATTCTTGGATCCAGTAAACAAGCATAAGAAATATGCTAGGTACAAAGGATGTTTCCAGAAGTCCATTTGAAGTTTTCTTCATGTCAGAAATGAGCAGATAGAATATGAAATTAAAAACACAATAGTATTTATATTAGCAAATCAAAGGAAAATATTTAGATATAAATGTAACAGAATTTATCAGATCTTTGGGAGGAAATCTATAAAACTCTGCTGAATTATATCATATTGTATCTAAATAAATCCAGAGATATTTGCTGTCCACAGATTTTAAGAGTGAATATTATTAAGGTCAGTTCTTCTCAACCTGATCTATTTATTCAATGTAGTCTCAATCGAAATCCCTCCCAGTTACTTTGGGGATATCAACAATCTGATTTTACAGTTTATATGGAAAATAAAAGACTTGGGATAGCCAAAACAGTGGTGAAGATTGGGAAATAAAGGAAAAATTGGAGAGTGCAGTTCAAGAATGGACCCATCCAAATAAAGTCAAGTGATCTTTAAGAAAATAGGGAAGGCTTTATAATGTTGAAAGGATACCCTTTTCACTATTTTTTTTGGAAAAATAGGAAATCTGTATGCCACTAAAATGTTGACGCAGACTTTACACTTAAAAATTTTAACTCAGAATGTATCAGAGACTTTAATGTAAGATGCAAATCTATAAATTTTCTAAAAGATGGCAGAGGGGAAAACTTATGTGACTCAGGTTTGGCAGTGAATTTTAGGTACAACACCATAATCAAAATATATCTAAGGAAAAAATGGCACATTGAATTTTATGAAAATTAAGAATTTATGTTTTGTAAAAATTTAAGAGAATGAAAACAAAAAATAATTTCTGAGGAATAGTATCTGGAAAGTATATATCTACTAAAGGACTTGTATCCAAAATGTGAAGACTCCTTAAAACCCAAGAATGAGAAATCAGATATCCTAGGGGGAAATTGGCAGTCATTCTGAACAGATACCTCATCAAAGAAAACCTCTAGGCACAAAAAGCACATGAAATGATGGTCATTATCCATGCAATATCCATGCAAAAATTAGGGCATTGCAAATGAAAGTAATGTGAAACCATTATATCCTTGTTAGAACAGCAAATACACAAAAATTAATAATTCCAAATGCTTTTGAGCATGTTAGGCAACAGGAACTGTCATTAATGGTCAGATTGCAACATGTCCAGCCACATAGGAAGTGTGGCTTCCTATGGAAGGAAGGAATTCCACATAGGAATTTTGCAGTTTCATGCAAACTACAAACAGTCTGACCATATCTCTCATCTGCCCTTTTAGATATTTAACCTATTTACCTTTTGTACATACATTATAACTTATGTCTGTACAAAAACCTGCATGTCAATATTCATAGTAGTTTTATTATTGGCAAAAAGCAAAAGCAACCCAGGTATCCCTCAATAGGTGAATGGGTAAATGAACAATGGTGTATATTTGTAACGTGGAATATTATTTAGGGTAACAAGAAATGACCTGTTAAGCTACAAAAAGATGTGGGGGATCTTAAATGCATATTGCTTAGTCAAAGAAGGAATCGTGAAAAAGGGACATATATGTTGTATGATTCTCACTAATGTGACATTCTGGAAGCAGAAAAACTACAAGGATCAAAGGGAGGTGGGAGAGTTCTGATTAGCAGTACAGAAGACTTTTGGGGTGTAGAAATTATCCTACAAGATAGTGAAATGGTAGACATTTGATTTATGCTTTTGTCAAAACTCGTAAAACTGGAACATAAAGAGTGAAATTAATGTAAATGTAGGTTATGTTCTTAGTTAAAAATAATCTGTAAGTATTGGTTCCTTATCATAGTAAATATAACACGCTAATGTAAGATGTAAGTGGTGGGGGAAATTGTGGGGTATAATAAATTAGAACTTTGTATTAGCTCTTTATTTATTTTGTAGTATACTTTAAAAACTCTGGCTATTTAAAGGGAAAACAATGACAAGATTGTTGAAGTTTACTAATGTTACAGTTTTTCTGTGTATGATGGAGGAAGTTCAAATTTCTCATGTGATTTTTTTTGTGTGTGTGTGTAGAAAATCATGACTGTACATCACATATCATTGCAATGTGAGAGGAGCATTGATGTTGTGAAGGAATCAGTAACTTAGAGAAAATGTTTGTTTCATGTATATTGGAGTCCAGATCTTAATAGATTTCCCATCTTGTTTATTGACTATTTCAGTGTTCTAAGTATTTTGTATTTTTGGATGTGGGCTGTGATGGTACATGATCTTGATAGCGACTCGGAAAATTGTCATTTTCAAGTCCCCTGATTTCTTCTGAAGATTTATTTATTTTATATACAGAGAGAGAACAAGAGCAAGAAAAATCAAGAGTGACTGAGGGAAGGTAGGGAGAGAACCTTTCAAGCTGACTCCCCACTGAGAGTAGAGCCAGATTCAGCCTCCATCCCATGACTAATGAGATCAGGACCTGAGCCAAAAACCAAGAGTTGGATGCTTAAAGGACTGAGCAAACCAGGCGCCCCTCACTTGGGCTGAGTTTTGTCCTAGATTTTTTTTTTTTTTTAATCATTCGTTTTTCTCTGGCTCCATGTTTCCTCTGTACAATGGGGTACTTAAGCTATACAATCTTCAGGAGCTTTTCTAATCCTAATGTTCTCATGTTTCAAAATTGATAGTTAACATTAATACTTTACTGTCTGTAATTCTTTCTGCTCTCCTAGGGAAGTACCTAATAAACAAAACAGGGCAATTGTATATTTGTGGTTATTTATGTAAGATATCCTGTTAACATAAATACACTAAATTAAATTGTATTTATAAAAACTTCAATGTGAGCTTGACTAACTAGGTCCTGAACCACCTCTTATTTTGACATTGTCTTTTGTTTTAGCAGAAATAAAATGATAGGAAATACTTTTTTTTTAAAAGATTATTTATTTATTTATTTGACAGAGAGAGAGAGATCACAAATGTGCAGAGGCAGGCAGAGAGAGAGAGGAGGAAGCAGGCCCCCCACCTAGCAGGGAGGCCGATGTGGGTCTTGATCCCAGGACCCTGAGATCATGACCTGAGCCGAAGGCAGAGGCTTTAACCCACTGAGCCACCCAGGCACCCATGGCAAGAAATACTAATTAGAGAGCCACAATGAAAATAAAAACATTGCATCTTGCAGGCAGGTATATGTTTCCTACAAAACGTCATATTATCTCTCTTTCTACATGTAGTCCTGGGTAGTGGAAAAAATGGCTTCCATGTGATCCTGAAATTTAGGAAAAAACTTTGAAATTCGAGAGTTTTGTTCACTTGATTCCACGTAAGAAGAAGAAGGGCATCTAAGAAGATTTTTAGCATCTAATATTAAAGGAATAGGTTTTATATTTAAAATGGCATTTCATACTACCTGAAGTTACCTAGACATTTTTTATCATAATATTTACCCTAACATTTGAATCTCTTGAGTGAACTCTTTAGAGCTCTTCTTGACATGAATCAGTTGAGGTCTTCTATTTCAGTTTGACATTAGATCACATTAAAATTTCTCAGGTATGTCACTTTTATACTACGTCTCAGAATATACCCAAGTACAAAAAGATGAGTATTTGTGTTTATTCATTATAATGACATTTTGCATTTACTAGCCTTAGTTCACTGAATGGTTACATACATTTCAAGGACTGTTTTTTCCCTTATGCTCCTTTTTTAAAAGATAAGTTCATAAATGGGTAACTTAGAAATGTCAAGGGTGCTTCATAATAAGTATCTCCTGACTTCATTTTCTAAAATTGATTTCTGTAAGTAATTTTGGTATGTGTAATCGTGAAAGTAAAAAATTGAATTCAAAACTAAATTCTCCAGCTAGTGAATTGTAGGCACCTTTAACATACCACTGCTGACCTTGAGTATGATCATGTAGGGACATTTTTTTATAGAGTAAGAGACTCAGTAATTCAGTTACATTGTGTTCAAATTCTTCTCTGATAAGGAGAATTTGCTTGCCACTCTCAACTTCTGCCAATATTACCATGTTCACGACTGTTCATCCTTGAGTTAATTTCCTTATTTGGGGAGGAATGTGGTATTAATTGTTCATGATATTTATGATTTGTGGTTTTTTTCAATACACATTTATTGATTGTCATGTGAAGGAAAAAAAGTTACTTGTTCCAAAGATAGCTGCACACTTCCTGGAGTTCTGTTGCCAACTTTCTCTTTGATTTGGAGACCAAGTGAATAGAATGTTAATGCCTTCCTTAAACCCATCTTTTTTTTTTTAATTTTATTTATTTATTTGACACAGAGAGAGAGAGATAGAAATCAGATCAGAAGTAGGCAGAGAGCCAGGCAGAGAGAGAGGTGGAAGCAGGCTCCCCGCTGAGCAGGGAGGCCAATGCGGGGCTGGATCCCAGGACCCTGGGATCATGACCTGAGCTGAAGGCAGACGGTTAAGGACTGAGCCACCCATGCGCCCCTTATCTTTTCGGTTAGTCTATGAGACTTCCTCTGCTCGCAAAGGAAAAACACTTGGAATTATTTTTTGTGAAATAAACATTTTCATTAATTTTGATTAGAATCAAACAGGAAATAGCATGTTTCACAGTTTCCTTTGTGATGTTAAGAGTGTTCATCAGTGATTGGTGTTACATATTTTTATAGTTTATATATTTTTGCTATAATGAACTATACATAGAATTTGAAGCTCAATAATTCTATTGCTTTCATACCACTCACTATTTTACTGCTCTAATTTTGGTTACCTCTGTGACATTGTAAAAGTTAGACTATTTTATATTTTTTGATTGTGATGCATTATGTTTTTGCAAAGATGGCAAATTGCAGTAATGTGTGTTATTGATTTTAGTTAATGAAAAACTTGTTACTCTGTTATTTTAATGGGCAATCATCAGGGTTTTTATAAGTATAGGCCTACGTTTTTTATGAAGATTCCTGTACTTTGAGGGGTTGGGGAAGCATATAATGTCACAGTTACTGAAGCAAATTTATCAATATTGTCCCAAGGACTGGCAGTAATAACTGAGAAAACAGACTTCATGTGATGAATAAACAACTGCCTGACAGTTTGTGTTCTACTATTTGTTTGCTTTTGCAGTTTACAAGTATGTAATAAGCATTAAGTGGTACTTATTTAATTATACCATAGTATCAATCTTGTTTACCCCAACTAAGTGGGAAAAGGAAAAAAAATGAGGATGTGACTTTCCCTAGGTGAGACCTCTAAATCAGGGCTTCTAAAAATGTAGTTTGTGGTCCACTTTTGTCAGTAGAGTGAAGGGGAGTTTGATTTCCTAACTGGTAGTTGTGTCGAGTGCCATGTAAAAGGATACTCATTGAGTTACCAAAGTTTGCTTTTGGTATTATTCTCTTACTACTCTTTGTTGTCTTTTCACTTTTTAATGTGCCCAATGCCTTTGACCTCAGTTGTCCAAAGGTCCTCTCTGTATTCATGCAATGCTCTATGTTTTGGGTGGATTAAGTCTATCCCCTCTGCACTGCTCCTACTCCATAATTTCATCACCAA
The DNA here is from genome assembly GCA_002007465.1 of Ailurus styani. NCBI lineage: Eukaryota > Metazoa > Chordata > Mammalia > Carnivora > Ailuridae > Ailurus > Ailurus styani. The sequence continues at coordinate 589,163 of LNAC01000379.1, read as the reverse complement.
AACCTTCTTCTTTTGTGTTCTATGGTCTCTAAGTCAACTAGGGAAGTTTGTGTCCGGAGAGAACTATGGACCATGATTTGTGGAGGGTTAAAAGCATTTCTCACTCTTTCTGTAACATATTAATGTATATCAGCCTTTTGGCCCAGCAGTATATGTCGTAGTTGAACTGTTTAAGAATGTGTTAGATAATGTCTTTATTGTCTCATGACTATTTTTAGTGTTTTAGATTAACAAGAGGATTATGATGCATCCACAGGGTAGGTGACATAAGACTAGTAAGGGTATAAAAAATATTTATCCCATTATTACTCTATCCAGCATCTACCATAAACAATTACAAAGTTGTTTGATTTCAGAGTTGATTATGCTATGATGATTTTTCTAGACTAGAATTAAAAGGTGCTTGCGATTGCCAATGGATGTGCGGTTTCCTTTAGGGAGAGTAAGCATGTTTTAACATTAGATGGTGGTTCCCGATTATTCAACCCTGTTGATATACTAAATACTGTTGAATTGTACACTTTAAATGGGCAATTTGTATGGGGAATGATTGAAATCTTAGTAAAGGTGTTTAAAGTCTGTAGTCTGACTAGATAGTAGAACTAGAGATGATAAAGTGGCTGTAGGTTATACTGCAAGATCCAGTTAACGTGTGGTGTCAGACTGACCTATATTTGAATTTTAGATTTACCACTTACTAACTGAATGATTCGAGAGAAGTTAAGGAAATTCTCGAAGGCTTACTTTGCTCACCTGTGAAATGAGGCTAATATTTTCTCATGGCCATTTTCTGGTGTTTAACAAGATCCCTGGCAACATTGTTATTATGTTGATGTATTCATTTCCAAATGTGTCTCTCTTCTTTTTTTGAAAGGTAACCCAACCTAGTTATTTCTGTTCTCATTGCAGAGGTAGAAGAAGATGAAGTGAATCGCAGAACCAGATAAAATACACAAATCTCCCTGCAATTTTTGTTTATTTACCATCTGTTACATAATACTATTAATTACCTCGTGGAGGTGGTGAGAGGATTAATTTAAATTTCCCCAGTACAGTGACTGACAGGGTGCTCAGCTCATAGCATGTACTCAGTACATTCCAGTCACCCCTGATTCATGATTCTTTTTCTAGTTCCTAGCTTTGCATTAAACAAGGCTCTTAGATGGAAAAATATGGAAGCTAACTTCTGAAAAGTATTAGATACAAGACACATTTATTCAGTCATTAAGTTGTTTGTTCTTTTTGTACATACTGGTACAGTGGTGAATGAAACAAACATAGCTACTTTTGTGTAGAACTTCCAAAATCTTTGGAGAGGCCTCTGAATGATATCAGAGCGATGAGGTCTGGAATGACTACCCAGTGAAGAAAAACATGTCTGCACAGCTGAAATCCGTGTTCCAGGAAATGGGTAAAAGATTCACTGTCAGTGTCATTCCTCAGTATAGAGTCAGTCCTTCTCAACATTTGAATGCGATCCTTATGTTTGACCATTTTTCAAGAGTTCCGTAGTCTGGCTGTGCTTATAAGGAATAGCTTCAACTGACTGAATGTTCGCTCGGACTGCTCTGATAGAGAAATATTAATTGTTTAGAAAATAATGATGGGGGCGCCTGGGTGGCTCAGTGGGTTAAAGTCTCTGCCTTCAGCTCAGGTCATGATCCCAGGGTCCTGGGATCGAGGCCCAGATCGGGCTCTCTGCTCAGCAGGGAGCCTGCTTCCTCCTCTCTCCTCTCTCTCTGCCTGCCTCTCTGCCTACTTGTAATCTCTCTCTCTGTGTCAAATGAAAAAATAAAAAAAATCTTAAAAAAAAAAAAGAATGATGGAATTGGCCTTTGGAGTTTGGGATATGGTAAAATGAATTTTGTTATTTGTACACCTAAAGTGTTCAGAATCAGTGTTATTCTCCCAGGAGCCTAATCAATATCTTCTCCTCGTGTCTCAAATTGAGCTCTTCTGAAACAGACCTGAAGGGAATAAAAATGTTTTAACATTATTTTGCTACCTCTGGTCATAACAGCCAGTCCAGTGGAATTTAGGTATTTATATCTCGGGCCTGGCTCTGTGGTATTGATCTTGTGGAATGAACTGGGAAACCATATAGCTACACCCTCTATCAAGATAATATACTGAAGTATGTCCTATAATTACGTCTCTGTTATCATGACAGTAATGTGTATGACTGAATTATAATTGGAAGAATGGTATATGCCCTTGTGTATACAAACTTAGAGGAGGCTACTTAGGTCTTTTTGGTGTCTCCTAGGTATTGCAAAATTTCTTGGAGAGGTCCATTATACAGTGTATGTGAATGCACTTTGAAACAGAAGCAAAGTAGTAGTTTGTACCAATATCCTATATTGAGTTATTACAAATATTAAAGAGAATTTTTAAAAAAACATCTAGATATATTTAAATTGATAATAATTTTTGATTCTTCAAATAAAATTTCTGTTTTAGAATTTATACAGGTGAAGATATACTGGTCATGGATATATTTGGGAATTGGATTTGAAATTACTTTGTATCACTTTGGATCAGTATTGTATGACCAGAGTGTAATATTGCTTATTTTTGAAAATATTATTGGTGATAAAAGTATAAGCTCTAACATGTTTAATGTTATATAGATAAAACGACTTCCTATAATTGGACTTACCTTGAACTAAATTAGACACTTGCCAGGGAATCTAATGAATGATTCCAAAATGTGGTGAAATATTGAGTCTCAACTCTTGTATTTAAACTCAACGTTCTATTTATTGCCCCAAATTCCTACAGATTATGTCAGCCTGCTTCGCAGAAGCAACCTGTCAGTGATTAATACTGTTCTGATATCATTTTTCTGTGTTTGTGGGTTTTTGTTTTTTGTTTCCTTTGTTTGTTTTAACCTACCTCTGTTCTAAAACATGTGACCAATTTTATTTATTTAGCTTTCCCTTTGTCTTATAACGTTACTTTCCACCTTTTTGAACACTGCATTTTTATTTGCATGACGGTTGTTACATAGCCAAGCCTATTAACTTGGTGTTTGTGCATTGAAATAAACTTCTTCAATGTAAATTATATCACATAGACCAGTAAAAAATTGAAAAAATTCTTTCTTGAATGGAAGAAAGTTACAGCATGTTTACAAAATGTACCTAATTTTGCACATACTTGCTAAAATTACTTTTTGCAATTCAGAATACCCTGTGCTATTAAATTTGTGTATGTTAAAGGAAAGCCATTTTCCTGAGATGAGATGTTTCACATTCAATTATATCAAAATTCGTCATCTGTGACTCTTGATTTTTGACTTCACCATTTGTGCATCTATTGAATTTTAGGTAGTGTGCCACAGAAATGTTGTTTTCAATATTTGGTAAGCAATGTAGAGGAAGGAAAGTAAAAGCAAACAAAAACTAATTATAAATGTTTTAGGTTTTTGGAGGAAATATTGGTCCTAGAACTAGGAGACTAGTATGAGAAGTTGACTATTTCTGGTTCTTGAATTCTTAAATGGCATCTGCTACTACCAGTCTGAGCGAGACAAAATGTGAGAATATAAAACAAAAAGAGCAGCTGTGCTTTAGAGTGCCCTTTTTGTGCCATTAATTGTAAGTTTCTTGGTTACAGGAAGACTAAAGATAAGTAATTCTTTATGATTTATGCAATATAAAGATTGTAATCGTAGCTATCTGTTTTTTTCACAAATAGGCTTATGCACAGCATGTAAAGGGTTTCAAAGTCCCATGCTGATACAGAGAGTGATTTTCATCTCCAATATTTTGGAAAGAGTGCGAAGACTTCTCTGCTTTGTCTTTGTTGTCAGAGTGATGTAGACAGAGACAGCGTTGGATAATAAAGGTAAGTATATTTCCATTTAGGAATAAAGTGGGGCATTAGTTTAAAAATATCGTGATTTGGGAATCATTTTATAACTAAGAGCTAGACTAAATTGTTAAAAAAAACATATGAAGCAAATGTCTTTACCACAAATGTTAAAATAACACTGACTACTTACTGTTTGTTTATTAATACCATTAATAATGAGTCTTCTAAAATGTAAAATATATAGATATACAGACTTGGAAATTTATTTGACATTGCATCAATATAAAAAGTAAGTCATCAGGTTGGAGTTATAGCCCAATTCTTTTGTGTACCCTCTACACATTTAAAAATGTGTAAATATATTTTCTTAAACTGTTTATGAGTCAAACTGGTAATCTCTTGCTATAAAACAAATCAGTTTTAATTTTATTGGCATAAAACTCATTTTTCGGTCAACACTGTTCATTTGTACAGTTTGCACCTGACCTTCTCACATGTGTTTGTAGTCAGTGACTGAAATTAGAGTCATTTGAGGGCATTAGGTCTTTAAAATCCAATATGGTATAATTACATGTCTCGGAGTTGATCTTGACTCAGTTGGCAAGGTTAAATATATCACCTACATATGGCAATTCTGACCGTCGACCTTGTCCAAAGCATAGTGGCTAGGTACTGAAATCGAGTTTCACAGGAGTAAACATATGAAATTCATGTGGAAATCCTAAGTCTTTTGAACTAGGTTCAAAAAATCATGTACCATTATTTTTGTTATATTCTATAGGTCAAACGCAAGTCATAGAATGAACACAGATTCAAGGAAATGGGTTTACACAAAGGTTGTGAATACTGGAAAGATATGGTTTTTGGTTGGGACCATTTTTGCAGACTAGATACCACATATGGATATAGAAAATATCTGGAAGTATTTAGCCTATCATTTCACACGGTTTACTTCTTGGGATTTGGGGAATTGTCGAGTAGATAGGTGAAATTGGAGACTATTACCTCTTGATAGAGGTAAAAAATGTGTGTTTTATTAAATAAAAGTATGAATGATTTTGCCTTATTCTTTTTTAAGATTTTATTTATTTTAGAGAGAGTGAGTGATTGCACAGGTGAGAGAGAGGAGCTGGCTCCCCACTGTGCAGGGAGTCTGACATGGAGCTTGATTCCAGGACCCTGGCATCTTGACTTGAGCCCAAGGCAGATGCTCAACTGACTGAGCCACCCATGCGCCCCTCCCCCATTCCATGTTGTTTAAATGGCAAGGTTTCATTCTTTTTTATGGCTGAGTAATATTCCAGTATATGTTCCATTCTTCTTAATCCATTCATCAATTGATAGAATCTTGTGCTTATTCTATTTTTTGATTATTGTAATTAATGTTGCTCTAAACATCAGGGTTCATGTATCCCTTTGATTTAGTGTTTTTGTATTGTTTGGATTAATAGCCGGTAGTGTATTTGCTGCGTCTTAGAGTGGTTCTATTTTTACCTTTTTGAGGAACCTCCATATTATTTTATCAATGACTGTACCTGTTTGCATTTCAACAGTGCACAAGTGTTTCTTTCTCTCCATATCCTCACCCATACCTGTTGTTTCTTGTTTTTTCTATTTCCACAACTCTGACAGGTGTGAGGTGATTTCTCATTGTAGTTTTGATTTGCATTTCCTTGATTATAAGTTATCATGAACATCTATTCATGTCTTCTGCTCATCTGAATGTCTTCTTTGGAAAAATCTCTGTTCATATCTTTGGCCATTCTTTAAATTGGATAATTTGTTTTTTGGGTATTGGGTTATGTAAATTCTTCCTGTAGTTTAGATACTAACACTTTATCAGATATGTCATTTGCAAATATATTCTCCCATTCCATACTATGCTTTTTAGTTTTGTTGATTGTTTTCTTTGCTGTGTAGAAGCTTTTTATTTTGATACGGTCTTAATAGTTGAGTTTTGGGTTTGTTTACCTTGACTCAGGAGTCATAGCTAGAAAGAAGTTGCTATGTCCTGTCTACCCCTTTGTTGATAAAAATAATTTATTTAATTCAGTTATTCTAAGCTTTTGAGACATATTTAGCTGATTATATCTGTCAAAGTATATATTGATATTTTTCCCGATCATATTTCTTATAGCATAGTGGAAAATGCTATTCTAGAAATTTCTTTTGTCACATAGTAATGAAAGCATATAATAATTGGTTTTGGAAAAAAATAAAAAAATAATTGGTATTGTAAACAACTAGTTAGCCATTTTGAGAGAAATAAAATGTACCTCTACCTAAGTCTTCACCACAAAATAAATCCTGTGTGAATTATATGTAAATAAAAGCAGTGATCTAGGTGAACGCTGACGTGGCTATTTAAAATTTTTATGATGAGGAGAAAGTTTGTGAGTATTATCTCCAATCTGGGAATTATAAGAGAAAAATTTGAAAGAGTTATCTACACTGGAAAAGAACAGAAGGAAAAACCAATGACAATAAGAAAATTCCCTCTTATCTCAAAGCTAGTATAAATGAAGTTTTAAAACATTGGAAATTATTTTTTTATATACACAGTTAAAGAAGTTATATCCTTAATATTAAAAGTTGTAATAAAGTACTAGAAAAATCAAATATCACAGAAACAAGGGATACGAATAGTTTAATGACTGAGCCACCCAGGCTCCCCTATTCTTCCATTTATTACAGGCTTCTTTTCTATTTACTATATTGACTTTAATATTTCTCCTCTTCTCCAGTTCTAATGTTGTTAATGTTAGTGCTTGCTTTTATGTCCTTCCAATCTTATACAATAATCCATTCTAAAATGTTCAGAATCTCATTTTTTTCCTCTAAGTTCAAATCCCAATAGTTTCATAAGTTTTTTTGTGTGCATGTTATCTTATTACATTTTATGATCCCAGCCATCTTTAATTTTTTTCTGACCTTTAGTAGTCCAAACTCTTCCCTGACAAAAGCCTGAGTGACTTTTGAAATTGGTTAGCCCATCTTTGGCCATAGGTTGCACTTAAGATTAATTCTGAAATGTTTATCACAGTGCTTAAGGCTGAGAATAACCTAGCTCCTGTCTAAAATACCAACCTTGTCTTGGCGTAATCTCCTTTGCTCTTCCTCATCCAGCCACAGTATCCTTCCTGTAGTGTCTTGATCCCACCAAGTCATTATCTTTTCATATGCCCCAGGCTTATTTGGCCTACTCTTCTTTCTTCAGTTCTTTCCTTAAGTATCAAATCAGAGTTTCTAGCACACTCCTTTGTTTATTTAAATATCTTTCCACAACTGATTCTCTATCTCCTCTTTTTTTTAATCCAAGTAGAAATTGGAGCTGATTTTTTTTATTAGATATTTTTTAAGAACAAACCATGTAAACAGATGAGGAGATAAATTTTGTTGTAAATAATATTGTTGTATAAGTTTTCTTACCTTATAACAACTGGATAAAAGCTGCGTGAGGACAGGGATCATATCTGTCTTATCTTTTATTTCCATCAAAAGAGATTGAAAACAAAATTGAAAAATTTTATAGACGTATAAAAGGTTATGTGCAGTTCCCAATGTGTTTTTAATAGTTTCAGAAAAGGAGAACAGTTGGGTGCCTGTGTGGCTCAGTGGGTTAAAGCCTCTGCCTTCTGCTCAGGTCATGGTCTCAGGGTCCTGGGATCGAGGCCTGCATTGGGCTCTCTGCTCAGCGGGGAGCCTGATCCCCCCTCTTTCTGCCTGCCTCTCTGCCTACTTGTAATCTCTCTCTCTGTGTCAAATATATAAAATCTTAATAAAAAAAAAGGAGAACAGTAAAAATGAGATAAAAGAAGCAATTCAATATATAATAGAATGAAATTATTGACTTTTTAAATTAAATTATTGTTAATGAAAAATACCCAAATATTCTCATTATAGTGGTCTGTTCTAAGGAATAAATGTTTAAACATTTCATCATTTAAATATATGTTTGCAGGTTTTTTGAACTGCAAAGATGAAAAGAAAATCCTAAAATCTTTGAAGAAAGTAAATTATGGCAGTGTATTTTTTTATTTTATTCTTTATTCTTTATTTATTTTTAAAGATTTTATTTATTTTTTTGACAGAGAGAGACAGCGCGAGAGGGAGCACAAGGGTGAGAGGGAGCAGCAGGTTCCTGAGAGCAGGGGAACTGACTCGGGACAGGATTTTAGGACGTCTGGGATCATGACCTGCGCTGAAGGCAGATGCTTAACCACTGAGCTACCCAGTGGTTGACAGTCTACAAAAGAAAGAGAAACTGGGGTTCCTGGGATAGAGCCCCTCATCATGCTCCCTGCTTGGCAGGAAGCCTGCTTCTCCCTCTCCCCCTCCTCCTGCTTGTGTTTCCTCTCTTGCTGTGTCACTCTCTGTCAAATAAATAAGTAAAGTCTTAAAAAAAAGAAAAAACGGAAGAAAGAAAGAAACATACAGAGGAATATAAACATTCGAGGAGATAGGGCAACAAACATGATTGAAACATGAAAGGAACACGAAAATTTTTTTCTTATACAGTCCCTATGAAAAATTTCCAGAATTTTATTCTGGCAAGATAAAAAGTACATATATAAAAGATGACATAGGTTACATCAAATAGAAATTATCAATGATATAAGTGAACGAATTTATTTGGTCTAAACCTGAGTTAATTCATAAAGTATATTAAAATCCATGGCCATGAGAACAAAAATCCCATATTTTAAAATGTACTACTGCCAATATCCAGAATGTTTGCTGAAACATTCTGTTGGTCCTCTGTATACATACATTTATTGAATGAATTATGAGGAAGACAGAAAGGAGAGAAAGTGAGCCAAAGGTGTTGTTTTATTTAGTGTGAAGTTATAGATTAACTCTAGAAAGATGGTAAGCAAACTTTTAAAGAAAATGATAGTAATTATCTTTGTTTTGTGAAGCCAAAGGTCAATCACGGGTATTATAGGCAGCTATATACAATATTTATATGATACCTATTAAAAATGTTTACCAGTTTTAATTCATGGGTGTTCAAAAAAGAATGCTGCAATAAAAAACCCCAAAAAGAATGGGGGTGATATAGAGTTTAACTTAACACATAGGGTATATCTGACCGCTGCCCAAATAAAAGATAGTTATGTTAATTAATAAACTTAAAAACATTAAGGGAATAATCTTTTCACTTTAGGTGGGGAAACCAACCAACCAACCAACCAAACAAACAAACAATAAATCTCATTGGTATATGATAAAAGAATACTACCAACATAGTTCAAGCAAGAATTCAGTATACCTAGTAAAAATATATAAATGACAGGAAGACGTCCACCTTTCTTATACATCATCATATACATGCAAGAGTGAAATTGCTCCAAAAATACAAATACGTCCAATTTTGATTTTGAAAAACTAATTATAATAAGAAAAAATGTAAAGGGAAATGATACAGTATTTGAAATGCTAGAATATAAAATAAAGCAAGGATAGCATGTTAATTTGAAATTAATTTCAATGCAAAATAGATTGACTGTAACAATGAATTAATGTTAATTGGTAAATGGTATAAGCTACTATGAAGATATACCTATGAACTTTATGCATTACCATCATAGAATATAAATATTTTTAGGATAAATTGATACAAGCAAATAATCCCCAAATCATTGTGGTATAACATATATAGCAGAGATTTATATTGCAGAAATTAAAATCTTTTCATCTGTATTTTACAAAATCTCTTGGAGGACTATAGAAAGGAAGCTGGAAACTGACATTGTAAAACTTGTCTGATTAAGGAGCTGTTAGTGTCACCAGTTATGCTCCTACCAAAGGCAGAAAAATGGATTGCCCATCCAGAACCTGTTTCCATAGTGTTTATTTATAAGTGCTGCATTGTTGTGTCTGATTAGTAGAACTCTGATCACATAGCTTTTACTGTGGCTGCTTAAGATAAAAAAGAAGAGGATTTTGTATATATTACCATGGCAAGGCTGTATTTACATGCAAAACTGTATCTAAGAGTGTGTTATGCAGTACTGCATGGCATATGTTCACTATATACTGTTATAGTTTTTCTTCCTGGGTTGTTTTTGGATACACCATATACTTTTCTTTATTGTAAGCAGCAGTGATATGGTTCTACCTAATAAAATGCAAGTAACTCACAAAGAAGTGAGTATACTTTCACCCTTTCCCTAAAGGGAGAGACCTAACATTCTCATCATTTTAAGTTTAGTATGTTTGGATGTCAATCTATTGTTTTCGATATCAGACACATTAAAAAGTAAAAAGAAAAAAAATTCTCTAAATTTTGGAGGGAAAGGAGCCTGGGTTGCTCAGTTGGTTAAGTGTCGGCCTTTGGCTCAGGTCATGATCCCAGGGTCGCGGGATTGAGTCCTGCTTTCTGCTCCTTGCTCCATGGGCAGTCTGCTTCTCGGTCTGGCCGTACCTCTGCTTGTGCTTTCTCTTTCTCAAATAAATAAATAAAACCTTTAAAAAAAATTCGTGGGTGCCTGGGTAGCTCAGTGGGTTAAAACCTCTGCCTTCAGCTCAGGTCATGATCTCAGGGTCCTGGGATCGAGGCCCGCATCGGGCTCTCTGCTCAGCAGGGAACCTGCTTCCTCCTCTCTCTCTGCCTGCCTCTCTGCCTACTTGTGATCTCTCTCTCTGTCAAATAAAGAAATAAAATCTTTAAAATAAATAAATAAGTAAATAAAAATAAAATAAAATAAAAAAATTTGTGGGGGCACCTGGGTCGCTCAGATTCTTAAATGTCTGCCTTCAGCTCAGTTCATGATCCCAGGGATCTGGGATCAACCCCCACATCGTCCTCTTTGCTATGCAGGGGGCCTGCTTCTCCCTTTCCTTATTCTGATCCTCCTGTTTGTGCTCTCTCACTCTCTCTCTGAAATAAATAACATTAAAAAAAAAAGAACAGTTAAAACAATTTGTGGAGTAAAATCTAGATTTTAATAACAGAAATACAGTATATGGTTACTACAGTATTCATTTCCAGAGCTGTGGAAGAAACTGTTTCTTACGGCTGACTTTATTCCTTGAGCTCTCTATGTTCTCTTTATCTTTGCCTGACAGATCAGCTGGTTCCCGTTCTTTACAAGGTGTCTTAGTCTGTTGGTGTCTTAGTCTTTTGGCCTGTCATAACGAAGTACCACAGACTGTGTACTTTATGAACAACAGAAATTTATATATTACAATTGTGAAGGTTGAACATCTGAGGTCAGGGTATGAGCACCCTGCAGTGAGGACCCTCTTTTGGGTTGTAGACTTCTCCTATCCTTAAAAGGAAGAAGGGGCACAGAATTTCTCTTGAGCTTGTGTGCTCAGCACCTTATTACCCCCCCCCCGCCTCATGTCCCCAGCTCCTAATACCTTTGGTTGTTAGGATGCAGCATTTGAATTTTGGGGAGGTATTTATACCACAGAGCTAGGGTAGATCAAATTTTCATTCTGACATTATCTGCCTTTAGTATCTATCATGATAGGTGAGATATCTATCTATGGGGCGTTTTGCAATCTTTTATTACTTCTTTTGCAAATATTCTCTGTTGCAGCACTTCATGGCAAATATCCTGTGTCTCCTTGATAATTTAAACAGCAAATATTTACTAAATATTTTCTACATGCCAGACTCCTTTGCTAGGTGCAAAGAGTATATCAGTGAACAATATAGAAAAAGAAACATTTTGATGTGATGCCACAGGCAGTAAATAGAATAAACTACTCCACAGTATATTGGATGGTGACAAACTTGGAGCAGAACTAAGGAAAATAAGCAGGATAGAACGAATTGTTAGGGGTAAATATGGGAGTCTTCAATTTAATGGAAATTTTGTCATGGCCAGCGCGACACGACAGGGCTACTGAGGGGTAAGAGAATGAAAATAAGACAAGGGGGACACAAGGATGATTGTCCAAGATGCCGTCAATCTTTATTTTACAGCAGCTTATAAAGCATAATCTGTGGGTGAGTGCCAGAATCTGCAAGCTTTAGTTCTTGTTACCGGTCAGCATGACCGTGAGAAAGGATGAGACAGCTAAATCAAGAGTAAACACAGCTGTGTCTAAGCTGAAGCCAAACCACAGACCTTGTTCCTCTGTCAATAATAAGGAGGAACTTGCCACAGAGTCCATGAGCCGTTTATAGACTAGGCACCTGGCTTCGTGGGCCCCGGTTGAAAGAGGACCTGAGAGCGGTTGCTCTTTACCAGTCTCACCTCTATGGAGGTTTCTGGGAACTCTTAGCTCCATCAGCTCAACTCTTTCTGGGCATGGGGCTCACTATAAAATTTTCAGAGAAGACTATGCTAGAACGATAATTTAGACTTCTTCAGATTTCAACGCACCCAAGTTAGGTTATTTTCAAATATCTAACCATGTGACTAAACAATTATCTACTGCCCTGAATCATTATAGATCTTCATCTAAGATCATCTCTTTATCTTTTGAGATAATGGAGTTGACACAAAGATTTGAAGGAGGTAAACCAACCAAACAGACATAGGTAATCCTAAATCTGACAATTGAAGATTGAAAGGCATATATTCGGTATTATTTTTGTAGGTACCCAGTTGACTCCATAGTAAGTTTTCTTCTGGTCACTCCAAAATTTCACTTAGTCAGCTACCTCTGTGAAATGTGGTTCACTGTAGAAACAGTAATTTCCCAAGTTTTACCTTCATGGTCTTATTTCTTTTGATGAAGACAGATCATGTTTCTTTATATTATTTAAGGCTCTCGCTGAGTTCATGGATGGTGTTGGAAAGAAGTATTGTATGAACGTAAAAAAGTTCATGTCCAGATTATCTAGTGCAGTAAGGATATACTGCTATTGTCCCTCTTACAGAAGATATAGAATATTCTCCACTTGGCAGTGCAGTCATTTCTAGTTATTTTATGTAATAGCACTGTGTTTGCTACTCAGAGTTGTTATCTCCCCTTGCTTGTTTGGGCACTGGAGCATAGTTCTTCAGTGATTTCCGTAATAACATCTTTCATCCTATTTGCTTTTTATTATAACTGACTTCTTGCTCCTCCATCCAGAAATGGAATCTGTGTTCCTTCTTCCATTCCAAGACTGTGCCATAAGGAGGGCTTTTCTCAGAATGCTCATTTACAGAACTTAGTAATCATGCTGTGAAGAAGCCAAGCAGTCCATGGAATTAAAGCCCTCAAAGTTCAGCTCAGTCGAGCTTCTAGCTCTGAGTCCATTGCAATTGCCAGTCACGTATAGGGAATATTGGAAGTGAATCTGCCATTTCTCATTTGAGCTTCCTTAGCTGATAGTGGTTCAAAGAAAGAGGAAGCTACTGTCTACATTCTCGCCCAAATTAAAAATTTATAAGCTGAAGTATTGTTATTTTAATTCACTAAGTCTTAATATGAATTTTTATACAGCAATCAAAAACTTCAATAGGATCTAAACAGTATTTAACTCAGCAAGGTGAGTTAGGCAATTTATCCTATCTGCTACTATGGCCATTTTTTTCTTGATCTCCTATACAAAATGTTGAGACTAGTGAAGGAGACCATCATCTATGTATACTATCATCGTGTCCACTGGTTTATTGACACATTTTTACGTAAAGATATGTGTTTTGGTGAGTAATCAAAAAGAACACAGATGTACTCACGGTTCTGCAAATTATCAACTGAAAATTTAGATACTTTTTTTTTTAGATTTTCATTTATTTATTTGACAGAAAGAGAGAGATTACAAGTAGGCAGGGAGGCAGGCAGAGAGACAAGGAGAGGAGGAAGCAGGCTCCCTGCTCAGCAGAGAGTCCGATGCGTGACTCGATCCCACGACCCTGAGATCGTGACCTGAGCCAAAGGCAGAGGCTGTAACCCAGAGCCAAAGGCAGAGGCTGTAACCCAGAGCCGCCCAGGCGCCCTAGATACTTTTTTTTTTAAAACAATTTTACTTATTTATTTGACAGAGAGAGAGAGTACACACAAGTAGGAAGAGCAGCAGGCAGCAGGAGAGGGAGAAACAAGCTGTCTGGTGAGCAGGAAGCCTGTTGCAGGACATAATCCCAGGATTCTGGATTCATGACCTGAGCCTAAGGCAGATGCTTAACCGACTAGGCCACCCAGGTGCCCCTAGATACTTTTTCTACAGTCTTCTTTTTAACTAATCTTCTAATCCCTGGCAATATGGTGAAGTCATAGACAATATGACCCAACCATTATTTGCACCCGTTAATTAGCATAGTTCTATCTCTGTGATCTGCTGTCCTTACTAGCAGCATGGATAAAGATATTGTTGTTCAAGTTTGACAATATAGAGGAGGTTTTTTTTCTCCATTGTTCTTTGGGGTCACCATTGGGTGGGACTGAAATTTTGAGGCAATACACATACGGTGCCAGCATATTTGCATTTTACCTTTATTTGAGTCCTTCTTTTCCCCCCTCCTCCTGTCTCAAGGGATTCTGCATTGAGTCCACAGGTGTATTTATAAGAATTGATGTCAGTGTGATGGAAATAGACACAGTGGCCTTCTAAGTCACCTGCTGCTGCTCAGCAAATCGTGTGTGTCTCAAGATGTAATCCTTCAAGACCTTGTCTACTTCCTAATGTGATCCTCCATGGCATATATGATTTATGATGGCTGTTTTGTTAAGAAAGTGTTTCATTGTGAGGCATCCAGTCTCTAGCTGAGTCCACTATTAAGTCAAAAAACTTTGTATACGGGGCGCCTGGGTGGCTCAGTGGCTTAAGGCCTCCGCTTTCGGCTCGGGTCATGATCTCAGGGTCCTGGGATCGAGGCCCGCATCGGGCTCTCTGCTCAGCGGGGAGCCTGCTTCCCTCTCTCTCTCTCTCTCTCTGCCTTCCTCTCTGCCTCCTTGTGATCTCTCTCCCTCTGTGAAATAAATAAATAAAATCTTAAAAAAAAAACCAAAAAAACCCCAAAAAACTTTGTATACGGGCATCTGGTTGGCTCAGTCAGTGAAGCATCTGCCTTAGGCTTAGGTCGTGATTTCAGAGTCCTGGGTTTCAGCCCTGCTCATGCTCTGTCTCTCTCAAATAAATAAATTTTGTAAAATTGGATGGTCTTGGACATAGTAGCCATGTGGGGAGGATGCTTGAAGAAATACTATCGTCTCTAGCATCTGGAGATCCTCCTTTTTTTTTTTCTTTGACCTCTGTCCAAAGCCATATAGATTACTTGATACATTTGATCAAGTAAGTAGTTCCATTAAGTATTTTACTTCTTTTTTAAAGAATAGTGGAGCAAGGTAGAGGGACTTGTCTTTCACTTTAGAAGGACTGTCACGTAATTTATCAGGCCACTCACCCCTAGTAAAACGTAATATCCATGTTTAAGCTCCCAGACTTTCATGGGAATTATCCTATATTCTGATGACTATGTGTTGGACCAGTGTATCCTAAGGTAACTGTTCCTTTCTGTTCACCTTGTCCTGTTATCATACTGTCATCAGAGTTTTAACAAGTGTGATGTCCTCTAACATGTGAAAATGATCGTTGTTCCTCTGGTCTTAATCATAGTACATATCTGAGGGTTAATATACCCCTGGGTAAGATTTTGAATGTTTAGTGCTATATCTACCAGATGAAAGGTAACTTATTTTTTTTCTTCTCTCTCTATTGCTGTGATAGAAAAAGTATTTGCCAGCATTATAGCTGTATACCAGGTGCTAGAGATTATAATGATTTGTTCTAGAAAATTGACTGGTCTAATTTGCAGCAGCAGTTGAAGTCACCAACTTATTAAGCTTAAAATATTTTATTCTTATCAAGATGACTTTGTTTTATGCACAGGTCAAAGAGGTGATTTAAATGAAAACAAGAAAACATGTACATAGTTCAGTAATTTGATGGTGTTATTAATCACTTTGATTCCCTTATGTAATTTATTTTTATTTTGGTAGGAGTGGGAATCCCATGAATTTTCCCATGTGCTATCTTCCCATGAGTGAAGGTGCCAATGTGGGTATTCTGTTCATTTCTGAGTATGTCAGTTTCATCTACGTACAAGGAAGTGGAGGAGACACTAGTAGACCATTTAGAGATCTAGTGAACTCCAAAACTCTTTTTTCAACTGAGGTTATAAATCCCCTCTTTGACTAAATGAGTACGGTGGTATTCTGAGTTCTCAGTTACTGACTTTATCTTACAGCTAGTGTCCCGTGTTACCTGAAAGACTGTAGTAATTTCTTTTCTCCAAGGCTCAGGCTTATTGCTAATGGTATAAGTCCTTGAAATTTAATGTAAAATTTCTTGGAAATTCATCCATAGAAATAAATTTATCTTTCTTTTGAAATAAGTTTATCTTGAGGAAAATTGTGTTCCTCTCTCATTCCTCATCCTCAGAATACATTTCTAAACTTATGCCCCAGGAATTAGTTACAATAATTTAGTCTCTTGAGATTATTTTGTTATATAATCTTTTTAACCCAAAATTTGTCCTTACAATTTGTCACACTGCACATTTTATGATCTGACGTTAGGTAGAATTTCATTGGGTATGTGGGCTCTTCACAGTGGGGAATAAGGATAATTGGCATCCATGTGCAATGTCACTGCCTCAGGAGATGCTCTTATAGGATTCTTTAAGCAAGGTTGATTGACAGAAGGGGTTCTTCTGCTGGCAAGGGAATCTCTTGGTCTTTGGGTGTCAAAGGTAATCTCAATACTTGTACATGCTCTTTAGTGAGGTTTTGAGGTTTAGGGTTTTATGAATCATCTGAATCCTCTCATTTGTTCCCATTATTACTTATTATAATTAATGTTGGGCCGTAGAATGAGCAAATTATTCATTCATTCATTCATTCATTTTTTAAAAACTATTTTATTTATTTGACACAGAGAGAGAGAGAGATCAGATCACAAGAGAGGCAGGCAGAGAAAGAGGAGGAAGCAGGCTCCCTGCTGAGCACGGAGCCCGATGCTGGCCTCGATCCCAGGACCCTGAGATCATGACCTGAGCCGAAGGCAGAGGCTTTAACCCACTGAGCCACCCAGGTGCCCCAAGTAAATTATTTAATCTCAGTGGCTTAATAAAATACAGAATTTTTTAAAAATATCACATTCATGGATAATTATTCTCTAAGTTGTGATATAAGGGTCTGAGCTCATTGCATTATGGAGTGCTGCCATCTACAAAGTTATTCACATCTGTTCATACAGACATGGTGGAGGGAGAGACAGTTGAATCTCAAGAGATTTTAGGGATTAGTCCTGAAATTTTTATCTCCCAGTTCAGTCCACATTCCATCAGGCAAGAATAGTCTTGTGAGTTCACCACAATAAACGTGAGGCTGGGTCTCAGAGAGACAAAATAAGATTGTTGAAAATTTAAGGTTGTTTTGTCATATTCTGCTTCTCCATATACGTCAGCTATGGTTTAAACTGTAGTTCAGGGTACCTGGGTGGCTCAGTGGGTTAAAGCCTCTGCCTTCTGCTTAGGTCATGATCTCAGGGTCCTGGGATCGAGGCCCGCATCAGGCTCCCTGCTCAGCGGGGAGCCTGCTTCCTCCTCTCTCTCTGCTTGCCTCTCAGCCTACTTGTGATCTCTCTCCCTCTGTGAAGTAAATAAAAATAAAATCTTTTGGGCGCCTGGGTGGCTCAGTGGGTTAAAGCCTCTGCCTTCGGCTCAGGTCATGATCTCAGCGTCCTGGGATCGAGGCCTGCA